>PVIU01005248.1:0-115750 GCA_004026605.1 Ondatra zibethicus | reverse complement strand
TAGACCAGGCTGGCCTTGAACTCACAGTGATCTGCCTGTCTTTGCCTCCCGAGTGCTGGGATTAAAGGTGTGAGCCACCACCTGGCAAATGTGTAGTCCAAGGTGACCTCGAACTCCAGATCTTCCTGCTTCTGCCTCCTTAAGCAAATCCTACTGGCCTGCACCTGTTGGCAGAGGTTTGTGTCCCACTAGGTCCCGTAGCCATTTAGTCCCAAAGAAATACACAGAGGCTTATATTAATTATAAACTGGTTGGCCTAGTAGCTCAGGTTTTTCTTATTAACTAATTCTTACATCTTAAATTAGCCCATAATTCTTGTTTGTGTTAGCCACGTGACTTGGTACCTTTGTCAGTGAGGCATTCTCATCTTGCTTCCTCTGTGTCTGGGTGATGACTGCAGACTGACCTTATCTCTTCCCAGAATTCTCCTGTTCTTGCCACCCTGCCTATACTTCCTGCCTGGCTACTGGACAATCAGCATCTTATTAAAACAATACAAGACCATTTGTCCCACAGCATGCACCACCAGAACCAGCGCATTAGAGTCTTATATCTGGTTTCATTCCTTCATTATCCTTTGTTCTGGTAAATGAAGGGTACAAAAGCCTCAGGATAGAGCTGCTACTCATGTAGGGCAGTCATAGTTGGCATCACAGTGTTGCCCTAGTAGGATACCCTTTCAGGTAACCAATCTTGGTGACTTGGTGTTGTGTCAATAGAAGAGATTATTAGACAGCGAGGAGGACCTCTCGTCATTGCAGAAAGTATTCTTGGGAGATGGGGAGGGACAGCTGCTAATAATTCTCAACTGGAAAAGGTTCAACAAAAGTGGGCTCCTGTGTTGTGAAAATATTCCATGGCAATGGGGCAGAGGAAGTGAAAGGGTGATAAATTTGACCAGTCTGCTTTTCATCTTGTTTTAGTTTTGGTTTATGGAAATCTGCTTTTTAACTAAACTAAGAAGGATTTCTCTTTTCCAGTCTCTTCTTGTGACAGTAAGGACAGCTCATGTGATTTTAAGGTGAGCAGAAATTTTGGATGATTGGCATTTGCTTGTTCAGTTGATTTTGAGATTAATGGTTTAAAATAGATGAACATGTGACTAAGCTATAACATGTTTAAAGTACATTTTCTTGTAACAGTAAGTTAACACATTTTTCTGTCTGAATTGTAGATATGTAATTCACCTCTGGGACCTCAGCCATGAAGGGACTTGGGAAGGAAAGGGAGCCTGTGTGTATTACACCGATTTTGTCATGGAGCTCACTCTCTTGTCTTTGGACCTCACGCACCACATCCACATGCTGGTGAGTTCCCAGCAAGACGGCTGACAGGGCTGAGGGTTTCAACACACTAACCCTGGTTTGTACATTAAAGAAACAAAATGCTCAGTAGATGGGGATAAACCACTTAAAAGACTTGAGTATCATTGAGCAGCCTTCGTCTTTGGTGGCTGGGTGCAAAACAGTGCTGTGGAGGTGTTTGCTGTGCCAGGAGACTTGGTTAACTCTGCTGACAGTCAGGAGAGCTTCCTTTGAGCACGATAAAAGGGGTTTTCCCTACAGTGTCTGTGTTTTTTTTCTACTGAACAGTTTCTCTCTAGTGGTACTGGGAATTTTTGCTGCCTTTACCTCCTTATAGGGTTTTTTTAAACCTTTGTAATGAAAAACAAAGTGCTTGTACTTAAAATCTACTCCTTTAAGTTGGTGTGTCAGTGTTGAAGCAGGGCTAGTCTTACCCATTTGTAATTCCAGTACTTGTGAGGCAAAGGCAGGAGAATCGTCAAGGTCAAGGACAGACTGCTATATACTGAGACCCTGTCTCAAACACCGACGACTCAGGGGATACCTGAGTGGAACACTCGCCTAGCATATTCAGTGTCCTGGGTTAGTGGTCCCCAGCACCACAGAAGGGAGATATAAGCCTCCTTGACAGGTGAACATTTTTTTTTTTTAAAATCTACTAGTGTGCTGGAGAGATGGCTCAGCGGTTAAGAGCGCTGACTGTTCTTCCAGAGGACCCAGGTTCGATTACCAGCACTCATAACTTTCTGTAACTCCAGTTCCATGAGGATCAGACACCTTCAGACAGACAAATGTGCACATACCAAAAAAAAAAAAAATCTAACTAATGATGGTGAGACTCAGTGTAGTCATCGGGACTTATTTATAAACTCGTCACAGTAACATTCAAGTCACTGGCAGAGTGGGGAGTGCACATTTATAAGTTGAAGGGCCAGTGAAATGGGCTCAGAAGGTAAAGGTGGTGCCTGCTGACAAGCCTGACAACATGGAGCTCGATCCCCAGGACCCACACTGTGGAAGAAGTGAACCAACTCCACAAGCAGTGCTCTGACCTCCAGAAATGGCCACTTTCTGGTTTTGTTGTTTTGTTTTTAAGAGGCAGGGTTTCTCTCTGTAGCTTTGGTGCCTGTCCTGAACCTAACTCTTGTAGACTGGACTGACCTCTGTCTCCGAGTGCTGGGATTAAAGGTGTTCTGCCACGACTGCCCGGCCTAGGGTCACTTTCTGAAAATGAAGAAAACAACACTTTGTATTTTTTAATTATAAATTTTATTATAAAAATCTTGCAAAAAATAAACATTATGCATCAAGTTAAACAGATGTAAAGTCTACACAGTGTAATGAAATTATAAACATTTAGAATTGACATTTGAAGTAGAAGCTTCACATTTTGTTGTATTTTTCTGCTTTTGTTTAAAAAAAAAGCTTTGCTACATTTAGAGTGTGTGTCTTTGTGTTTGTGTCTGTGTGTGTGCATGTATGTGTGCATGTGTGTTCTAACCACAGCGCATGTGTTGAGGTCAGAGCACTGCTTGCAGAGTTGGTTCCTTTCTTCCACCGTGGGTCCTGGGGATCAAGCTCGTGGTGTCAGCAGGCACCACCTTTACTGCTGAGCCCATTTCACTGGCCCTTGAACTGATTCTCACGTAGCTTCATAAATTGAGTTCTTTTTGGACATACAGTTTTTGCATGTGTTTGCTTCTGCAATACTGGGTTTCAAACCCAGGGACTCATGCATGTTAAATAAGCATCTACTAAAGACCTCAACATAAAGCCAGCCACACTGAACCTTATAGAAGAGAAAGTGGGAAACACACTTGAATGCATTGGCACAGGGAACCACTTCCTAAATAGAACCCCAGCAGCACAGACACTGAGAGAAACAATTAATAAATGGGACCTCCTGAAACTGAAAAGCTTCTGTAAAGCAAAGGACACGGTCAACGAGACAAAACGACAGCCTACAGAATAGGAAAACATCTTCACTAACCCCACATCAGACAGGGGTCTGATCTCCAAAATATACAAAGAACTCAAGAAATTGGACACCAAAAGATCACATAATCCAATAAAAAAAAAAATGGAGAACAGACCTAAACAGAGAACTCTCAACAGAGGAATCTAAAATGGCTGAAAGACACTTAAGGAAATGTTGCAACATCCTTAGTCATCAGAGAAATGCAAATCAAAACAACTCTGAGATTCCATCTTACACCTGTAAGAATGGCCAAGATCAAAAACACTGATGACAACTTATGCTGGAGAGGTTGTGCGGAAAAGGGAACACTTGTGCATTGCTGGTGGGAATGCAAGCTGGTACAACCCCTATGGATGTCAGTGTGGCTATTTCTCAGAAAATTAGGAAACAACCTTCCTCAAGACCCAGTCATACCACTTTTGGGTATATATCCAAAGGATGCTCAATCGTGCCACAAGGACATGTGCTCAACTATGTTCATAGCAGCTTTGTTTGTCATAGCCAGAACCTTGGAAACAACCTAAATGCCCCTCGATCGAAGAATGGATAAGGAAAATGTGGTACATTTACACCATGGAGTACTACACAGCAGAAAAAAATAATGACAGCTTGAATTTTGCAGGAAAATGGATGGAGCTAGAAAGCATTATTTTGAGTGAGGTAACCCAGACACAGAAAGACAATTATCACATGTACTCACTCATAGGTGGTGGTTTTTAAACATAAGGCAAAGAAAACCATCTTACAAACCACAATCCCAGAGAATTTAGACAATACGGACAATAAGAGAGACCTACATAGATATAATCTACGTGGGAAGTAGAAAGTATAAAAAGACAAGATCTCCTGAATAAATTGGGAGCATGGGGACCTTGGGGGAGGGTTGAGGGAGGGAGGGGAGTGGCAGGGAGGGGAACAGAGAAAAATGTAGAGCTCAATATCATGGGGAAAAAAAAAGAAGTAGAACTGTGGGGTCAAAGGTTACAGAAAAAAAAAGCATCTACTTCTGAGCTACACACCCAGCTAATATTTTTTTAATTACTGTGTTATAAACATTTCCTATGCTATCAGCAGTTCTTCTAAACCATCCTAATATCTTCAGGATAAAACACTTACCACATAGCTACACTGTGATTTAATTATGTACACCCTGAAATGGGCTATTTAGATTATATTTGTTAGTTTTCTATTTCAAGATATTATATAATTAGAAAAATTGTGTTAATATATTTAAGGTAGTGAAGCTGTTACCTAAATGTGGAAATAACCAGGCTAGCTTAAAGGCAGACACATAAATTTTATTTATTATAAGGGGAAAACTCACACCACAGGCATGCCTTTAATCCCAGCACTCGGGAGGCAGAGGCAAGCGGATCTCTGTGAGTTCAAGGCCAGCCTGGTCTACAAGAGCTAGATCCAGGACAGGCTCCAAAGCCACGGAGAAACCCTGTCTCGAAAAACCAAGAAAAAAATATATAAATTATTCCAATAAATATAATCTATATTTTATATACATCAGTCCAATGTAATTGAAATGAACTATTTTATATAAACTTACAATCTACCTGTTCTTCTTCTGTTGGGCATCTTGGGGAAATAGCTCAGCTGGTAGAGTGTTTGCTTAGCATGAATAAACCTTGGGTTTGATCCTGGCACTACATAAACTGGGGCTGGGGATGCATGACTATAATCCCAGAATTCAAGAGGAAGAAGCAGGAAGGCTGGGAGTTCAAAGTCATATTTGAGTACGTAATGAGTTCCAGGACAATCTGGGATACAGAAGATCCTACTCCATCCTCCAGAAATGCATGTATGTTTATGTATATATAAGTCTGCATGGCTGGACATCTTTTTGCATTAAGGGTTTAAATTTCTGGTTAATTACTCAGGAAAGTTTGCTGGCAGTGGCATACCTTGGCTGACGAGCCAGTGTATTGTTTAGGGCAATCAAATAGATGTATGCATTTACTTACTGAAAGAGTGTTCCATTTTCCTTTCACCTTAAATAGCTTCTGCTGTACATGCACCTTCATCACTCGCAAATTCACTTGCATGCGCATATTTGTTTGTATGTGTTTGAGAGTGTATGTGTAATTTATATACATGTTTTTGTATATGTGCTCACCTCACATAGATGTGACTGTGGAGGCTGGAAGTTGATGCAACATGTTTCCTCTATTGTTCTCTACCATATTTTTTGAAATAGGTTTTCTTCACTGAGTCTGGAACTCGCTTGTGAAGTAGTCTCCTCAGTGAGTTTCAGAGTTCTTCTGTGTCTGGGGTTGCAAATGTGCATGGCCAGGCGTGGCTTTTTATATGGGTGCTGGAGACCCTAACTCAGCATTCTACCCACTGAGCTATGTCTTTTGTCCCTCACATTTGTTTTTATTGTTTATTTTACTTTCCTCCCATCTCTGTTTAGTTGTTTGGCAACATCTGGTTGTCTATGGCTAGCCTGGTCATCTTTATGCAGCTTCGTTACCTGTTCCATGAGGTACAGCGGCGAATCCGTCGGCACAAGAACTATTTGCGGGTGGTAGGGAACATGGAAGCCAGGTAAGACAGTCTGACTCAATGTTGCCTGAGTTTACTCTTCTTAACTGTGTGTGCGCATAGTGTTGACCTCACCTAAGCCTACCTCCTACTCACTCCCATCATACTCATCTTCTAGGCCAGCTTTAAATTCATAATCTGGCTCCTTCAGTCCCCACTCCAGCTTTCTTCTGAGCTCATTTAATAGCAGCACTTCCTCATTCCACCAGAACGTGCTTTTGTATACTTGTAACTAGACAGAAGACTGCTTAAGAGTGTGTCCCACGTAGTTGCATGGAGTTTGTACATCCAGTGACCTTACCTTTTTTTCTGGAAGGTGGGGAGGGTTCCAGGAGAAACAGCGTTCTTATTTTTTGTCACTGTCTGTTGTCACTACTGAGGGGAAGCACCTGTGATCTTCCGCCATCTTTGTTTTGGGAAGGTATGTCCAGTTTGCACTTTACATGTGCATGTTTATGGGCAAGGATCACTCTCTGGAGACACTCACTTGCTACCCTGAAGCTAACCCAAACCAGAAAGTGCAGGAATAGTGGATATACTTTTTGTTTCTCAGGGACAGTTTGGATCTCTGGGGTCTGGT
The DNA here is from genome assembly GCA_004026605.1 of Ondatra zibethicus. Classification (NCBI taxonomy): domain Eukaryota; kingdom Metazoa; phylum Chordata; class Mammalia; order Rodentia; family Cricetidae; genus Ondatra; species Ondatra zibethicus. Next base: position 109,335 of record PVIU01005248.1, on the reverse strand, counting down.
TCCTCTGATATGTCCATAACTGTTCTGAATGTGTCACGAACAGGTGGGGACTGTTACTGCAGGGTCAGCTCTTGTGCTGGTTTCCCACTTGGTTTTCTGAGGACTATGAAGAACAAAAATACTTTGTTTAATCAGTTTTGCTGTGTAATTGTGCCATTATAGTGGTTAGGTGTGTAATATAGTGTTCGTTGGATGTGTGTGAAACTGAAGACTTCCTGATGAGCCTGTGATGTGTTTTACAGGTTTGCAGTTGCCACTCCAGAGGAGCTAGCTGTCAATAACGATGACTGTGCCATCTGCTGGGACTCTATGCAGGCTGCAAGGAAGCTTCCCTGTGGACATCTTTTTCACAAGTAGGAGCTTTGTACAGGGTGCTTGGGAGTGGCCTTCTGTTCCTGGGCTCTGGGCGCTTTTTCACATGGATTTGAACATAATCCCAGCAGTAGAGCAGGATGTTACCTCAGCCTGGCCTTGTTGATGTTGCTTGGAGCCTGCGACTGGGTTTTTTTGTTTTTGTTTTTTTAATTCCAAGCTTCCTCTTTTGCACTCAGTCCATTCTTTACCCACATTTGCCATTTTAATTTCTATTTTTTAGCTTTCTTCATAATTTTTCTCCATTTACATTCTAAAGTAATAAATATGTCCATAATAGTTTTTTAAAGGGGTTTCATTTTCCAGGGAGAAAAAAATCTTACGGAGAATTGGGTTGAAATGGGACTAGACCAAGGCTACAAGTGATTCGTCTGCAAGGATCACGGGCTAGGCCCTTCCATAAAACTCCAAGATTGGAGAAGATCTTGTATTGCAGAGATCTGATCACAGCTGTTTAAGCTAAATAATTATGTGCATGAATTTAGTGTTTTGTTATTGATGGATTTAGAGATATCTTTTGACCCCTTGACTATTGAAAAAAAATTTTTTTGTTTGTTTTTTGAGACAAGGTTTCTTTGTGTAACATTGGAGCCTGTCTTGGCACTCATTCTGTAGACCAGGCTGGCTTCAAACTCACAGTGACTTGCCTGCCTGTGCCTCCCGAGGGCTAGGATTAAAGGCGTGCACCACCACCACCACCACCACCAGGTTGAATTTTTTTTTTTTTTAATCTTAACTGTTACTGTTGTAGAATATTATTTTAATGTGTGTTAACTTTTGTTTATGCTCTGGAACATTTGTTTAATGATGCAAAGATGTGTTTGATTAAATAAAATTCAGCTGCGGTCTGGAGACTGAATCTGCAACTAGCTGACAGGAAGTGGCAGGGAGGAGCCATCTGGAGAAGGGTTATAATAAGGAGGGGCTAGAAAAAGCACCAGGACTTCCAGGGAGACTCAGGGGGATCTAGGTGAGCTGCTTGCTATTCAGCCTCTCTGGGAAGCAGGATTCTACTTCAACCTTTGAACCTTGAATTCTTTAGCAGGACAAAGATTTAGATAAATTCATAAATTCTCTTAGCTTTGAAAGAGTCAGTGCTTGAGGGAACAGTTTCCTCAGGCTGCACCTCTTGTGGCTGAACTGGTAGAGCCGGAGTTGCAGTTGCTGACTAAAATAGCCATAGCTTAAAAGTCAACAACCATTAAAAAAGAGGGCACCACTTAACACCTTCAGTCTTTTCTTTTTAATATCAGAAAGGCTTTGGAGCTGGAGAAGCCCACTCAAAGGTCCTGACAGACTTTTGTTTGTTTGTTTGTTTGTTTTTGTTTTTTCGAGACAAGGTTTCTCTGTAGCTTTAGAGCCTGTCCTAGAACTAGCTCTTGTAGACCAGGCTGGCCTCGAACTCACAGAGATCTGCCTGCCTCTGCCTCCCGAGTGCTGGGATTAAAGGTGTGTGCCACCACCGCCTGGCCTGACTGCTCTGCCTGACAGACTGTTTTATGTTAGGACTAGGGGGCCGCGTTGTGCTGTGGGGATAAAATGGAAGGAATGAGTGAGGTCTTTGTGGAGCTTGCCATCTAATGTGAGAGCCGAACTTGAATGAGCTGGCACACTGAGAGTGTCAGTTTAAACTGACCTGTGTGCTTTATAGAAAAGAAATAGGGTTTGAAGTGACAGCACACACCATTAATCCCAGTATTCAAGAGGCAGAAACAGGCAGATTTCTGAAGAGTAATAAGAAAGTAATCTGATTCAGATTTGGAGGGAGTGACTTTTGAGGATGAGCAGAAGTGAGATCTGCAAAGGAAGAGGATGTGAGTTGGGTTTAGTGGCACTTAAGCTTTCTTTGAATAAATAAAGACTGCCTGAAGACCTGAGAGTAAAACAGTCCCACTGGCCAGCCTTACAGACCAGACTATAGTAACACACTCCTTTAATCCCAGTAGCCACACTAGTTGCCATAGAAATCGGGTAGTACATGCCTTTAATCCAGCCCTAGAGAGGAATATAAGGTGAGGGGAGACAGCTCTCAGACACAGTCTCATTCTGAGATTCCGGGAGGGAGGCAGGATCGCCATTTCAGACTGAGCCAGGGGCTGACTGCTCTAGCAGTGGGGAATTGGCGTGTTGATGGAACTAGGAAGAAGCCGGTATGTGAAAACTAGTCATTCTGGTAAATTCTCACAAATATGTGAAAGAGCAATTGAATATGTTCCTTTCCTTTCCTTTGGACTTTTTGACAGCTCCTGCCTTCGTTCTTGGCTAGAACAAGACACGTCCTGTCCGACGTGCAGGATGTCTCTTAATATTGCTGATGGCAGTCGTGCCAGGGAAGACCATCAAGGAGAGAACTTGGATGAGAACTTGGTCCCTGTGGCAGCTGCAGAAGGCAGACCTCGCTTAAACCAGCACAATCACTTCTTCCACTTTGATGGTAAATTGTCTCCAACCTCCACAGCTCTCTGTGGGATTTCTTTCCTTAAATGAAATTGTTAGGATTATAAAATGCCCTCTTTTTTATTATATTATAAAAACTAATACTAGACGAATTTAGTATTACTTTTGGAAAGATCTTTTTATTACACTCATTTATCCTGTATGCTTATGTTTGTGGCGCATGTGTGCATATACTGTACATACATGTGTACATACATGTGTACATACACTCCATGACTGGGGAGGGCAGGGAGGGCAGTGCGTGTTGGTTCTATTCTTGTGTCTTATGGAGCCTGGTGATTAAATTTGGTTTGTCAGGCTTAGCAACAAGTGCTTTTACCTACAGGGCTATGTTGTCCTTTTAGTATTTTAATTTCCTTTATTTGGTTTTTATTACATTTTTTTCCTGTGTATCCTAGACTGGCCTTGAATTTAGGATAGTTTTGCCTCAGCCTCCCTAGAGTTAGTGTTGTGTTTTTTTAAAAGAAGGGGTGACCCAGCAGCTTGCTGCAGGTCCCCAGACCACGCGGTCTCTGTGGCGGGCGGGCGGCCACGCGGCTAGTCTCCGGGTGCCCATATGGGCTGTGCAGCGGTACGGACGGACCAAAGAGAGCTGGGTAGGCGCACTATGCAGACTTAAACATTTATTAGATGGGTGATGGAGGAAAAAGAAGAGAGAAGATAAAGAGATAGAGACAGGGAGAGACAGGGAGATAGAGGGAAGGGGGGGAGAGAGGGAAGAGAAGCAGCTGCTGCTCCCGTGAGAGGGGAAGAGGAAGAGAGGCAGAGAGTTAGGGTCAGAGGCTGGAAGCTGGGAGTGGGCGTGGCCAATAAGAGGCCAGACACTACAGTTAGGATTACAGGCTTGTACGAGCCTGCCTGGCTTATACCTCAATTAAAAGTGTTCAGGATAGATAGAACTGAGGGGTTAATTCTGTGCCATTAAGAAGTGGGCTGAGGTGGGGATGTAGAGGTAGTAAAACTGAATTAACTTTACCTTCAAGGAACCCATATAACCAGTTTAATAGTTAGCCTTTGCTCATTGGTTTATTGGTGTGGTGTATAAGCATGTGGTGAAGGCTCCTCAGGGAGCACCATGGGTGGAGTGAGAATTGGAGTCCCATTTCTTTGTTCTTTTTTGTTTGTTTGTTTTGGGTTTTTGGGTTTTTTGTTGTTGTTGTTTTGGGGTTTTTTCTTTGTTTTTTTTTTTTTTTTTGTTTCTTTTTCGAGACAGGGTTTCTCTGTAGCTATTGGAGCCTGTCCTGGAACTAGCTCTTGTAGACCAGGATGGCCTTGAACTCACAGAGATCCACCTGCCTCTGCCTCGGAGAGCTGGGATTAAAGGCGTGCACCACCACTGCCCAGCCATTTCTTTGTTCTTAAAGCATGACTGTTCTTCAGTATGTATTCTGAGGTCCTGGGCATTGTTTGGGGGTGCTGGTTATCTTTCCTGGATTCACACGCACCCAGTGGATAGTAAGCCCATCAGTTCCAGTGCCATCTGTTGTGTGAATTCCCATTCTGGAATTTTCTTAGGAGCGGTGCTATTCAGATTCTGGCTTAAGTCTCTGAAATATGGTGAGAGTATTGGTGCCACCCTGAAAGGTCCAAGGGAAGTGGAGGCAAGTGTTGAAATGTGTTGGAGGAGGGGCCTCAAGAAGCTGGTTTGGTTCTGTTAATTACGAAGGGGTAGTAGGCATAGACCTTTAATCCCAACACTTGGGAGACAGAGGCAGGCAGATCTCCGTGAGTTGGAGGCCAGCCTGGTCTACAGAGTGACTTCAGACCAGTTAGCACTACACACAGAAACCCTGTCTCATAAAGATAGCTGTACCAGGCACAAGTTTGTCCTCTTTCATGTTGGCTTGAGCCCAGGGCCTTACACATGCCATGCAAGCCCTCTACCACTGAGCTGTATTCCCAGCCCTTTTTCTGCTGTTTCTGGGTCTCATTAAGTTTCCAAGTCTGGCTATTCACTTGTTAATCCTCTTGCCTTAGCCTGGTAAGTAGCTAGAATTACAGGCCTTCACCACCAGACTTGGCTTACTAGTACAGCTTCTGAAATGTGTTAGCAGATCTTGGAGATAGAGCCTGGTTCTATAAGCTGTCATTTTATTAATTGCTATTACTACAAATGTAGTCAAACAAAGTCACTTTGTCCTTTGTTTGTTCTTGAAATAAACAACCAATTTGCTGCTACTTCGTTGTAAAGGACTGAAGCAGCCCCTATATTTGAAACTTGATATTGAATCGTCTCGTAGCGCCCTCTCCTAAAATGACAGAGACAGCACCATCGTGATTACGTTACCCCACAAATCTACTATTGTAGAATTTGTGATTTTTTTTGGTTTTTCGAGACAGGATTTCTCTATGGCTTTGGAGCCTGTCCTGGAACTAGCTCTGTAGACCAGGCTGGTCTCAAACTCACAGAGATCTGCCTGTCTTTGCCTCCCAAGTGCTGGTATTAAAGGTGTGCACCACCACTGCCTGGCTATTTTTTGAACTTTTAATCTGAAAACTAAGGTAACTCCTCCCTTGCCCCCTAAGGCATGGTCTCATTGTGTAGCTCTTGCTGGCTTGGGATTCAGAATTCACAGAGATCCTCCTGCCTCTGTCTTCTGAGTGCTGGGACATAAGGCGTGTACCAGGAACTGGAGAGTTGGCTCTCCAGAATGGTTAAGAGCACTGACTGTTTTTCCAGAGGACTGGGGTGGGTTCCCGGCCCCCATATGGTGGTTTAGCACTATAGCTCCAGTTCCAGGGGATCACCCTCTTTTTTGGCTCTGCAGGTATTGCATACCTGCATCGTACAGACATACCGGGAGGCAAAACAGCCATATACCTATATATATAAAAAAAAAGACACGCGCCACAATGTTCAGACCAAGGTCAAATCTTTAAATCCTATTAAGCAGAAAATACTTCATGAAGTATTGTGAAAGCGATTCTCCCACATTAGCAGTATTTTATGCTGGGTGGAAGAAGTATTTTATGCTGTCTGGAAGAAGGGCATGAAACTCAGCTGTTGTAGCAGTTACTGGATCAGGGGAACCTTTCTTTCTTTTTTTTTTTTTTTCTTTGTTGGTTTTTTTGTGACAGGGTTTCTCTGTGGCTTTGGAGCCTGTCCTGGAACTAGCTCTGTAGACCAGGCTGGTCTCGAACTCACAGAGATCCGCCTGCCTCTGCCTCCCGAGTGCTGGGATTAAAGGTGTGAGCCACCACCACCCGGCATGGGGAACCTTTCTTAGGCTCTTTGCTGAGAATGGATTAAGGTGGAATGGCTGTTTGGCTTCACATCTGCCATGTCATTAAATGCTGTGTGATATTGGATGTGTTATAATTTGCTCAGTGCCATGGACCAGAGACCAAGGTTGAGGCCTAGAGTCACATCTCTGAGAGGAATGGGAGGCCCGTGTAGGTTTTTGTGAGGGCAAGATAAGCTGATCTGGGTACAGCACTTGACAGAAAGGCCTGGTAGAAAGGAGCCTGCAGTGAATGGCGATTGTCAGTAGAGGGACTGAACACATCAGCGGCATGGGGCAGGCACCAGGACACTAATTGTGTTGAATTCTGATTTGTTTTAGGGTCCCGGATTGCGAGCTGGCTCCCAAGTTTTTCAGTTGAAGTGATGCACACTACCAACATTCTTGGTATCACACAGGCGAGCAACTCCCAGCTGAATGCCATGGTAAGAGCTCCTGACTGCTGCTGAGAACTAGTGAGGGGTCAGGAGGGGCCTGAGGGCTCTGGGACACATGTCTGTGCAGTGTGTGTGACCTACGAGTTTCTCTCTTGCCTAGGAGGATAGCAAAGATTTCAGGGGCCACCTCTTTCTTTCCATTTTCTTCTCTCTCTTCTCTCCCTTTATCTCTTCCCCTTTCCTCCGTCTCTTTACAGGAAGTTGAATGCAGGGCCTTGCATTTGCTTAGCAAACGTGCTACCACTGAGCTTTATACTTGTGTGTTTTTCAAGAATCGTGGTTTCTGGTGGGGGAGGCAGACACAATAAGCTTATATGTTGGTGGTGACTAGTGAATGCTTAGGCAGCTGAAACTAGTCTGAAAACTTGCTGTCATTTTACTTTTTTTTTTTGTTTTTGGTTTTGGTTTTGGTTTTTCGAGACAGGGGTTTCTCTGTGGCTTTGGAGCCTGTCCTGGAACTAGCTCTTGTAGACCAGGCTGGTCTCGAACTCACAGAGATCCGCCTGCCTCTGCCTCCCGAGTGCTGGGATTAAAGGCATGCACCACCACCGCCCAGCCGTCATTTTACTTCTGTGGCAGATAATCTACGCTTTAATGTGTACTACTAGATTGACTTCACTGTGACCTAAGCCTACTTTGAGACTACTTGATTTAAGCAAAAAATTCAGACAGAATAAGTCCTTAGAATTAGAAGGCGCGCTGGGCAGTGGTGGCACACGCCTTTAATCCCAGTACTCGGGAGGCAGAGGCAGGCGGATCTCTGTGAGTTCGAGGCCAGCCTGGTCTACAAGAGCTAGTTCCAGGACAGGCTCCAAAAGCTACAGAGATACCTTGTCTTGAAAAACAAAAACAACAACAAAAAAAACAATTAGAAGGCATAAGTCCGTTAGTCTTCCTTTTCTTCTTCAATGGTGTATCTGCTATCCTGGGTCTGGGTTTTCCATCTAACCTTTAGGATCACTTTGTCTATATCTATAAAATAGCTTGCTGGGATTTTAACTGAGATTACATTAATTCTATAAGTCAAGTTGGGAGGAACTGACAAACATCTACCTGCCTCTGCTGGAATTATAAATGTGGACCACCATGCCTGGCTACCTTATTTTTTGTCTAAGGAATTTCTTTTCTATTCTTTTCTTTTCTCTCCCTCCCTTCCTCTGTTCTTCCTTTTTTCCTTTCTTTTGAGACTGTCTATTTAGTCCTGGCTGTTCTGGAACTTGCTATGTAAAATAGGCTAGTTTTAAACTCAAAGAGATCCTCCTGCCTCTGCTTTTTAGGTGCTGGGGGAATTAAAGGTGTATGCTACCATACCAGGCCAAAGGAAGTTATTCTCCTTTGTGTGTGTGAGGGGGTATGCGCACATGTGTGCAGGTGATCATGCTATTACTGTCTTCTTCTCCTGAAGCAGGGCCTCAGAACCTAGAGTTAGGCTCGCAACTAGTGAGCCTTCTGTCTCTGCCCCTTATAGTGCTGGGATTACAGACATGTAACTGGCCATGCCTGGCTTTTTAAAAAATTTATTATTATTTTTTAACTGTTACTGATTCTTTTTGGATTTCCCATTTTATCCTGATTCCACTCATCTCCCCATCCCCTCACATCTGCTCTCTGCCCTTATAACCTCCTCCCAAAAACCAAATGAAATTTAAAAGAAAAACCAAAAAAAGCAAACAAAAAAAAAAAGAAGAAGAAAGAAAGAAAAGGAAGTGTGGTCAGTTGGATCTCAGCCTGCCCTGTAGGCCATCTTTATTTGCAAGTGTTTACTGCCAGTCACTGGTCTGCCTTGATGCCTGTGGCTTCTGCTACCCCACTGGTAACGTGCTGTCACTGGGCTCCTCTTGGCTATCCTGTTGTCCTGTGTCATGGAGATCCTGCTGTTTTGGATCCCTGGGTTTGTCCCCTTCACATGTTCCAACAGTTAATAGATGAGACGGATGTTGGGGTGGGCCAACCCACAGCCCTGGTTCTGGTCTTGGGTGGTAGTTGGGTTGGTCAGCCTGCCAGCTTTCCGTCATCATCACTATCTGGGTGAGCTCTCCAGCATTGCCTCAGGCTAGCTCGCCTAATGTAGCCTGTAGCAAAGAGCAGAGCCAGTTGTCCTGCTCTTAGCCCCCAGATCTGGGTCACCCACACACCTCACCAGGGCAACTCTGTTTTGCCCATGCAGGGCTTTCTCTCCCTGCTGTAGGGAGCATAGAGAGGGAGTAGTGGGGTCAGCTCTGCTGCTCTCCTGCCCTCAGGGTGGCTCACATGAGTCCCTGAAAACAGGGTCAGTTCTGGTGTGCTGGGGGCGGAGGAGGGGGAGCGGGGGCAGGGCTAACTCTCCCTCTTGCTTTCACATCCTCAGGGGCAGCTCACCTGATCCCTGACCATAGGGTCAGCTCTAGTGTGCTGCCCAGGTGAGGTGCATGTCTGTGGTAAGGGATGGGGCCATGTTTCCTGAGTGTGGGGGGAGTGGGGTGGGAGGGAGACAGCTCTCCCCTGAGGGGTGGGGCTAGCTCTCGTGCTGCAGTATCCGGTGAGGGGCAGACTGCTAGCCCAGGGCCAGTGAAGGGCAGGACTGGCTCAGCCCAGCATGGTTCCAATGACTCCCTGTGCTAACCTGGGCTTTGGGCATAGCCACAGACTCCAGCTGCAGTAGGACCACGGATACAGACATGGCCCTTGGCAGCAGCTTGCGTCTGAATGACACCATGGCCCCAGTGGCAGCATTGACCACCCAGATCAGTATGGCCCTGGTGGCAGCATTGCCCTCAGACACCAACCTGGTTAGGTGGCTGACAGACCCTGGTTATCTGCACAGTCCTTGATGGTAGCAGGAACCGTAGACATCACCATTGGCTACTGCAGGGCTGTGGACCCAGACATGGCCCTAGACTCAGATGTCTCCATGGCCCCAGGTGGCAGCACAGGCCAGACAGACCAATATGGCGTCATATGCTTGCTTTTTATGTGGTTGTTAGGATCTGAACTCTGACCCCTATGCTTGTGCAGCGGTGCTTTCACCCCAGCTCGTCACTCCAGCCCCTCCTCTTCAGTGTCGAAGTATAATTTAGCAGGATTGCTTTCGTTTGTTTGTTTCTTGGATTTTTGTTTTTGTTTGTTTGCTTTTGTTGTTGCCTTTTCCTTCAATTCTTTCACTTACTCTCTTGTGTGTTTAGTTTCTGAAGAGAAATCAGGTGAGTGCTTATCTTTGCGTCTCTGTAGGGAAGCTGTTTTCCCTTTGGCTTCTTACAAGGTTTTTGATTTAATTCCCTTTGATTTTCTGTAGCATGAAAATGATTTACCTGGATGGTTTTTATTTATTTTATTATTTCACTTATTTTTGGGCAAGTTTCTGGCTTAGTGTTCTGGGAGCTCCTTGACTTGGAGCCTGACATTGATTTGGGGGAAGTTCTGCTTCGTTGTCTGAGTATTCTCTGTTCCTTGCTTTTTTCCCCTTTGGGTGTTGACTCTGCATGTTTTCACCGTCTGCGCTTGTCTTCAGATATTCTGCTGCCATTTCCAGTCTTGATTCTCTGTCTTTGGGGTTTGACGTCTTGCGGTACCCTCAAGCCCAGGGGTTCTTCCTGCAGTTGAGACAAGCCTGCATTTCTGCTCTAGTGGGCTTGCTTGCTAGCTTTGCCTTTGGCTCCTCTGCAGGGCTTCCCACTGTTTTGCCCCACATTGTTCATTTGTATTTTCATGCTGCGTAATTAGCATATACACTAAGGGCTTTAATGGGTAGTCAGTATAGTCTTTTTTTTTAAATATTTATTTATTTATTACATATACAATATTCTGTCTGCATGTATGTCTGCAGGCCAGAAGAGGGCACCAGACCTCATGGTTGCTGGGAATTGAACTCAGGGTGTCTGGAAGAGTAGCCAGCGCTCTTAACCTCTGAGCCATGTCGCCAGCCCCAGTATAGTCTTTAATTAATTTAATTCCCAATCTGGGCATCCCTGTCATGTTCTTCAGATCGTGAAGTTGTTGAGTTTCTATTTTTCCCCATGATGCTCTGTGCTAATGTGGGAAGTTGAACTTCATGAAGTTGTCTAGGGATCAGGTCCTTAACTGGTGAGCCAGAGGTGGAATATGGATGTTTCAAATGCTTCTCAGCCTCTTGTCCACTGTTAGGAGAGACTAGGGAGGCCTGGAGTTAGAATTAGAGAGGTAGAGCCAGGTGGAGATGGGTAGTTTTTGCTCCTAGGTCATCTGGACTCTGAGCAGCCTAGCCTAGCAGAATAGGCTCTGGTTAAGCGTTCTCCTGAGAGCAGACCTTGTTAAGAAAGAGGTGCCCTGGTGAGTTTCTTCCTTCCTTGCTGGAAGCAGGAAGAGACGTTTCTCAGCTGTTTCGTGTAGGACCCTGGTGGAGCTCCCAGGGGTTAATCCTGGGTGTTACTTGTGTGTGAGGGCTCCTTCTTCCCTCCTCCAAGCCTCTGCTTCCCCTCTTCTTTTTCCGTCTCTCTGCATGCTGGTGGCCTTGTGCCTGGTGGGCAAGTATTTTCCTCACCTGCTTTATATTGTATATAGTTATTGTACTTGAACACTGCACTCTTAGCCCTTGTTCACCTGCTTTATATTGCATATAGTTATTGTACTTATTGTATAGTTTTTCTTATATTAGTTACAGCTTTCTTTTTATTTTAGACAAAAGGGGAAATGTAGTGCCATTTCATTTCTGTTTTAATAAATAAAACTTGCCTGAAGATAAGAAAAGTAAAACAGCCACACTGGCCAGCCTTACAGAGCCGGCAGCAATGATAAAACCTTTAATCCCAGTAGCCACACTAGCTTGCCATAGAAACCAGGTGGTAGTGATGCACACCCTTAATTCCAGAACTAGAGAGGATTATAAACTGGAGGAGACAGCTCTCAGGCTCAGTCTCATTCTGAGGTTTCTTGGAGGCAGGTCATCATTTTCGGACTGAGGTTGAAGTAAGAGCCAGTGACTGGCTGCTTTGCTTTCCTGATCTTCAGGTTGAACCCCAATATCTGTCTTCAAGTTTGTTAATCGTGTTTCTGATCTCTAGTCTAGGTTGGCTTGAATTCATAATCCTCCTGCTTCAGCTTCCTTAGACTTGAGATTAGAGAGCCCAGCTGTGAGCTATTTTTAGGAAGAATGACTGACTGGGATTCTGTGGATAAGCAGAGGTTGAAGGCACAAAACCTCTAGAAACACTGACTGCAAGGGTAGCATCCTTCAGGTGGAGGGTGGGGTCGGCATGGAGCAGGGAAGAGAGCTTCACTGAGAGAAAGGTGTGGCTAGAGCTGCAGACAAGGTGCTGGGGTTTGGGTGAGAAAGAAAAGGTTGGTTGGGTTGAAGCAGTAGGAAGGTGGTGGAAGCAATGTGCATGTACCACGGTGTACAGGCAGAGGGAGTGCAGCGCGCCTGTGGCGGGGTAACGTTCTGCCTTAAAGTAGTGGTGACTCTGGCCCTTGCTACACTGTGGACAGACTTGAGGCCAGTGTGCCAGGGACAAACAGACAGGTTGTAAGTGGTTTTTGGTCATAGCCAACATAGGGAAATGGAGATGTGGCTCCTGCTTTCTCTCTGAGATCACCAGCATGGTAGGTGTGGGTGCTCTGGAGTGGATGGCCTAGTATGGCCACTGGGGGCTCTTGGCAGGCTACAGGCCTGGGGTGTGAGCCTCCTGAGGGGGAGCTGGCCTAGAAGCTAGGCGGGCCTGTCTGTTCTGTAGCTCTTTTAATGCTCTGAGAGAGTTAGCATAGCTAACTTACTGGAACTACGCATTTTTAATTAAAATCCAATATTTAACTAGATTTTCTGATAGAAAGCTTTAGTCTTATAAAATTAATCCAGCTTTGTTTCTCATATATATAAACATACCTATATGCACAAACACACACACATACATTTATTTAATTGGGGGTGGAGAGCCATGTGAGGAGAGAATTTAATCTGCTTGTAGAGACTCTTCCCACTTAGCTTTGGTTAGATGGGTAACAGTATTCTCTTCACAAACAGTAAAGGGTCTGCAATGATGTGGAGTCTTGGGACCCCTGGCACTGAACATCTTGCCATTGTCTACCCCCAGTGGCTCAGAAAAGCTCTGGACAGTTTGACCTGACCTATTCTTTCAAGTCTTAGTCCTTACTGCAGTTTGGCTCTGTTATACCCCAGCGGTTACCCATTCTGCCGGCTTCCCTTTCACTTTTCTCTCTCTTTTTCCTCTCTTATTCTGTAAATTATGGAGATTTTTTCCACAATTGAAACCTAGAACGTAAACATTTTTTTTAAAAAATATTTATTTATTATGTATACAATATTCTGTCTGTGTGTATGCCTGCAGGGCAGAAGAGGGCACCAGACCTCATTACAGATGGTTGTGAGCCACCATGTGGTTGCTGGGAATTGAACTCAGGACCTTTGGAAAAGCAGGCAATGCTCTTAACCTCTGAGCCATCTCTCCAGCCCTACATTTCTAAATTACGTATGTGTAAAACACTTTCTCTGACACATACACACATTTTGGGGTACTTAGATTGAAGCATGGGCAGAGTTAGGCCTTTGTCTGTCCTTCCTACACACACATGCCTAAAACCCTAAGTGTGTTCTGAGATGAATCTAGAGTATAGTTTGAAAATTACAGTTCTAAGGCAGTACTAGATATTTTCATAATCCAACTATGTAGCTGGGTATAAAAGAATTTACATTCTTTAATTGAATTTTTCTAAGTTACAGTATAATTTACATACAGTAAAAATGTGCCTGGCGGTGGTGGCGCACGCCTTTAATCCTAGCACTCGGGAGGCAGAGGCAGGCAATCTCTGTGAGTTCGAGGCTAGCCTTGTCTACAAGAGCTAGTTCCAGGACAGGCACCAAAGCTACATCTAGCTTTCAAGTCAGCTTTTTTTCACTTAGCATAATGAACATGAATACTATAAATGCTGGATCTGAATATTGAACTTTAAAATGATCCTTTTTACATACAATACATGTAAGTAAATACTGACACACATAAAATTAAAATCTTTTAAATGATTCATTTTAAAACCAGAAGATTCTACTTGAGCCTGTCTTGGGATCTCACTAGATTCCTCGATGCTCTTGATTTTGGAATTGATGCTGCTCTAGTGCACTAGTCCTGAAACAATGAAAAGACAGTGATGTGCAGGGAACGTGCTGAGCCAAGTGAGCTTTACTTGTGCTTTCAAGATACAGTGTCAATCTCTGTGTCCAGAGCCTGCCAGGCACACTGACTTCTGCTGTGGGATCTTTGTATTCTTCCAGGCTCATCAAATTCAAGAGATGTTCCCCCAGGTCCCATACCATCTTGTGCTCCAGGACCTCCAGATGACACGCTCCGTGGAAATAACAACAGATAACATCTTAGAAGGACGGATTCAAGTACCGTTTCCCACACAGGTAGAACTGGGGTTTTATACATGATATGTATTTTGTTTTACAAAGATTTAATTCTAATATCTAGATATTACTTATGATTTGAGGAAGGATTTCTATAAAGTTCATTTTGTAAACTTTGTTTTGTTTAAATCCTGCATGAGAACAGACCCACTAAAGATAAATACATACTGAGTAATTTTTGTACAGAAACGTGCCCAGAGCAGCCTAGCCTTGCTGCAGGCCTGTAAGGGAATGCCATTGGTTCCTGTCTGTTTCCGTTAAGAGCAAAGAATGAATATTGAGGCTCAGCTTATTCCACAGTTTGTTGCAACTGAAGCAGCCACTGGCAGTGAGAATATGTTAAACATATAAGCCTGGCCTGGAGACTAACTGTAGGGACTGTATTATAGCGCCTTAGCAAAGTTACTGAGAAAACCAAAACCGTGCTGACTCCGCATGGTTGACATTTGCTGTTGCTTTTGTTGTGCAATTGCTGCTATTGAGCAGGAAGCTGAAGGTTTAACTGCTCTCAAACCTGGAACTCAGATGTGGGCTTCTGAGAGCTTTGTCCCATCTTTCAAGCTGTGAGCTGTGTTGAGAACTGTTGCCCTCTGTGTTCTGGGTTTTCCTGTGCCTGTTCCTTCATTCTGACTGACCACTGTGTTTGCTTTCAGCGGTCGGAGAGCCTGCGGCCTGCACTGAACAGCCCAGTGGAAAGGCCTAGCACTGACCAGGAGGATGGGGAAGCCTCTGTTCAGGTGAGGTCAGCTCACTATAGACTGTAGTGTGGCCCTGGGTGTTAGTTACCTTCACCTTGCTGTTGGCAGAACGGCTTAGGGGAGGAACTTTTTCTTTTGACTGACAGTCTGAGAGGGTTTCAGTCTGTCGTAGTGGAGAAGGTGGGGTGGAGTAGTTGAGTTCATGGTGACAGAATCTTGTGATAGAGGAAATTTATATCACCACAGGCTGAAAAGCAGGGAGCAGCAGAAACAGGCTGGGCATCATCTGCAGCCCCACTGTTGGAGTTAGCATTTTCATACCCACATCTGTGACTGGAGCAGGCCATGGTGGTGCATTCCTGTAATCTCAGTTCTCAGGACCCTGAGGCTGGAGGATCATGAGTTTGAAACCAGCCTGTAGTGAGACCCTATCTCAGAAACACTGGACTATGCGTTATTTGAAAACTGTGGCGTGACTTCTGAAAAGGGGTCAACTTCTGCATTTTTAGATTTCGGACATTTAGCAGAATTGTGCACATGAGACTGCCTTGCGGCCATGTGAGGTAGCAACATGTTTGATTTCTCTTCATTCCCCAACTGTTTTCAGAGTTAGCATAAAGAAATATATATATATATATATATATATATATATATAAGTGTAATGAAAGCAAGGAATTTATAGGAACTTTGCCAAGCCCAGAAAATGCAAAGTCCTTGGCCAACAGTTCATTAAGATGTCAGTCTGATAAATGGCTGTGGTCATACATAACTTGACCAGATCAATTACACTTGCTTTATTACACATACCCTTTCGGCTGATGTTTAAACCTAAGGCTCAGTGTCAGTACTGCAGAGGTGAACGTGGAGTCACTGGACCTTTTATTCATCTGTTCCTCTTCCCAGTGTAACTGAGTCACTAAAACAAAACCAAGAGCAAGAGGCCCATGTCCAACCGGGCTTCGCAGTAGTAGTTATTTGCTCCCTAGGTGGTGGTGAGCCTGTCCACGTGAGTCTGTCCTCATGTCCCAGCAGTGAGTGAGACTTGGAGGATATGGCAGGGCAGGGCTGAGGCAAACTAGGTGCGCTTTGCTGCTGTTGCTTATTCTTGTCCCCTGCTGACCAGCTGTGTTCTTTAGCTCCCTCGAAGGGTTAGTAATGAGGCCTTTGTCTGTATTGATGTTACTTCTCACTGCCCTAGATGGTACCAGAAACCTCATGTGTCCTTCATTTGCATTTGTGTTGGCTCTTTATGACTCCACTGCCTCTGGAGAGAGGAGAGCACCTCTCCAGTGATCCCTTTGGGCAAGGTCTATGTCTGGCTTTAGGCTGGCCCCCTTCTGTAGAGCTATCACCTGACCTGAGGTATGAGTTGCCTTCTGTCAGGCATTACACTTGCTCCCTTCACAACCCCTGTCTGTTTTGTTGGTGTACTCCAGCCCGTTTCTTTTAGACTTTGTAGCTGTCAAGTTCCAGTGGGTATGAATGAGGCTGCCCGAATAGCGCTCTTATCTTTCATGTTTTATTTCTCCTTACAGTTGAATATTGCCCCTTTCTCTTTTATCCATTAATGGGTATCTAGGTTCTCTCTGTCTGTGTGTGTATTCCTGGTGATGAAACCCAAGGCCTCCCACATGCTAGCTAAGTCCTCTACTGACTTACACCCCCAGCTAGTCTCAGACTTACTATGTGGGCCAAGTTCCATATGGCTGTCTTCAAATTCACTTTTGGACTTGGCTGAAGGCAGAGCTGGGTGGTGAGAGCTGGCTCTGGCCCCTGAAACCCTGAGTCTGGGAGCAGGAGCGATGTAGGTAGATCGTACCTGTTTAAGGATGTTTGGGTATCTGGGTAGTGTATTGGCTTTTGGAGCTTCAGCCCAAACCAGGAAAATCCTGTTACTTTTAAATGCACAATCTGCTGTATCTGTTTTCACAAAGGATCCTGTCTGGCTCTTTTTACCTCGAGGACATAAATTTCATGCAGCAGCTTGTTTTTAAAGATTTCTTTATTATACACACACCAGAAGAGGGAACCATACCTCATTACAGATGGTTGTGAGCCACCATGTGGATGCTGGGAATTGAACTCAGGACCTGGAAGAACAGCCAGTGCTCTTAACTTCTGAGCCATCTTTCCAGCCCCCTTGTTTAAATTCTTAAGCAGCTGGTAGAACTGAAAAGAGATTTTTTGGAGTGCTGCCCAGCAGTTTCCCTCGCTCTGTTCAAGAGTGCAGGGTGGGAGTGCGTATTATAATTCTCATACTGGTAGCCATTTACCGCCTCCGCTAACAGTGAGCGTCTTAGCGTCATGTGCGCCATGGCAGCTGGCATGCCTCCCCAGAGCCCAAATCTCCTGCTTCAGATTCCTGACTGGCAGAAGGCCTCTATGGTCCAGCAGAGGCCTGTGCAGAGATGCTCTGGCAAGGGAGGAATCTGTCTGGAAGGGAAAGGCCTGTGCTAACAGCTGCCTCTCTGTCTAGACGGAGCGTGTACCATTGGACCTCAATCCTCGCCTTGAAGAGGCCTTGGACTTCAGTGAGGTAGAAGTGGAGCCCAGTGAGGTGGACGACTTTGAGGCCCGGGGGAGCCGCTTCTCCAAGTCTGCTGATGAGAGACAGCGCATGTTAGTCCAGCGCAAGGATGACCTCCTGCAGCAAGCTCGGAAGTGAGTTGATTCTCCAGTCCTAGTCCTAGTCAGCATGCATAGTGACAGGGAAGATGGTAGCTTGGTGCCAGCTGTACTCAGCCCTCTACAACAGTTATCTTTCTTCCCTCTAGTTCTGAGAAGGGGCACTGTTAATTCACGTGACAGACATACAGATAAGAAATTGGTACCTAGGGTGATTAATCCTGCCAGAACCTGGGATCTGCCTTTAAGACTCCTCCTTGACCGCTCTGCCTTGGGCCAGCAATGTGAAGAAAGCACCGGGGTTCAATGAGTTCACTCACAGTTGTTGGCAGCTGGGGCACGTAGTGTTCCTTTTGGGTTGGTAGAATCTTATGTTCACTTCTTGAAGCCTGGGCCAGTATTATTCATCCAGGTAGGTTTTGTTCCTTGCACAGACCTGTGGCTGTAAGACCCCAAGCTGTGTCTGTGGGAAGGGACTAGGCAGAGAGAGAGCTGAACTGTTATGTGATAATCCTCTCGTTCTGCTGTGTCCTTCCCTCCCTTTTCACCCTTCTTGGCCCTTCTTTCTTGCTTGCTTCCTCTCCTTTTACAGTTTTGGGTTGAGCACAAGGCCTCACACATGCTGAGTAAATGCCCTGCTACTGAGCTGCACTGACCTTAGCGCACAGGCCAGGGTGTTTTTGTCATGGGATGATCTTGAGTGACGGCTTTGGGAAGGGGACACTGACGACAGTGGCATTCTACATCTTCGCATTTCTCAGTTTTCTCTTGTGGCTCTCTCGTTTCTTACAGGCGGTTCTTGAACAAAAGTTCTGAAGACGATATGATCTCAGAGAGACTCCCCCCTTCTGAAGGCACATCCTCTGACCCTGTGACCCTGCGCCGGAGGATGCTGGCGGCTGCTGCTGAGCGGAGACTTCAGAGGCAGCAGACAACCTAGGGCTTCCTCATCTTCCTCAGCCCCCTGCCCAGCCCTGCCTACCGGAAGAGGCCTGTCCCAGTTTTGCCTGCTGTGTGGAGACCTGCGACTGCATTGCCGCTGCATAAAGCATGTGGTCTTAATAGTGTGTGGACAGCTGACAAATTTAACCCTTTGTAATACTTTCTATGTGGCATTTCTCTTCCCCTTAGAAACACTGCACATTTTAACTCTAGGCATGACCTCTTGTGGACTTCTCGGGAGTAGGGACAAGCAAAAGGAAGTGGGCACTTGGGCACTGACCTGCCTACAGCAGGTAGTTTCAGTTTCTGCTTTGGTGTAAGCCATGGCTGATGTTAGTGTCTTTAGTGCCACAGCTGGAAGGAAGCGTGGGTCCTGGGAAGAGTGCATCATAGCAGCCAGGGGGTGCGCAGCAGGAGGCTGACTACACCATGGCAGGCCATCCTGTTGTCAGATGCTGTGCTTAGGGAGGAAGCATCCACAGTGTTCCAGAGGCCAGTCCCACAGGCTCCTGGACATAGACCAGCAGGGCATCATGTATAAAGAACCAATTTGGTACCTGAAGCAGAAAGAGAAAGCTCCAGGCTGCAGAATGAGGAGACCCTTTTCTGCCCTTAATATTCAGGACCGACCTGAGCCCCGATCCACAGCTGGCATCACTTCCGATCACTCTGGTGCTCCTGCATCACATTGGCTTGCCCCATGGCCGCCTCCTTTTTCTTCCCAGTCCCTGCTAACTCTAGGCATGGGAAGGGGTGGGCAGCAAGCTTTGGTCATGGTTTTAATTCTTGGTCAACCCAATTAGGCTGTGCTAAGCATACGGATTTGATCCTTGGATTGGTGTGGGCCTGCAAGGCAGGGATGGTTTAGAGGACACTGCTGAAGAAAACCTTATGTATCTTCCTCCCCTCCATTTCCCTGCTTTTGTTCCTGTGGGTCTCACTAAAGAAAGGGAAGATGTTGAATAATCCACATGCCTCAAGCGGACTTGGTCCTGGATTTTCTCAAATTCTCCACGTATTTAAGGATTTGAAACACGCAATCATAGGTTACATAGTTTTATGTCCCATTGAATTTTTTTTAATGTTTCAAAACCTAGTTTTATGGTAGTCCTTTTGGGAAGAATCCAGTATTATCTAAAATTATTGGCAAAGTTGAATGTATTTTGCATACCAGAAAGTTTTTAGAATGTTGACAGGTAATTGAAGAAAGGGTCATAAGTGAATGGGCAAAGATAATTTATTTCAATAAATCTTCCAAAAGCCTTACCTTGAACTGCTGTTAGTTAAATTCCTGTTTTGTTTTGTTTTTTAAATTTGTTTTGCTGAGAGATAGCGATTTGTTTTTATTGTAAAGCAACAATAATAAAGAGCAACCTCTTGTAGTGTGTTGTATGTGGTTGGAAGCTGAGGCAGCACTCTTACAAGGGGTCACTTGAATCCCATCTGCTTTTCTATCTACTGTTTGGGTTGGGGTGTTTTATAACCCTTTTGAACTGGGGAGGTGTGCCTTTCCTAGTGTTTTATGTGGAAGGCAGCACCGAGCTTTTCTATGCCTGGTATTCACGTTCTCTTTCTTTGCTGCACACGAAAGTAAAGGTGAAGCAAATTCTACATACTACATTCCAGATGTGCGAAAGTGGGAAGTAGCAAATTCCACACATTACATTCCAGATGTGTGAAGGCGGGAAGTAGCAAATTCCACATACTACATTCCAGATGTGTGAAGGCGGGAAGTAGCAAATTCCACATACTACATTCCAGATGTGTGAAGGTGGGAAGTACTTAAGAGTCATTTCAGAGGATCTCGAACATTGCAGAACATTGGGCAGCAGTGATGTAAGCTTCTGCTTATGTCACATAGCTTAAGATGGTCCAGGGAGAGAAGTCCCAAGTTAATGCTTGATCTGCCCGCTCTGTAGACAGCATGGGTCAAAGGAAGGTGGTAGAGAAATATCTGGATAGTCAAGGATTCTGGGCGCTATAGAAGGCTTCTGGCTTTCGTCACTTCTTGGGGACACTGGACAGGTGCTAAGTAAAGGCACTGGTGGTGAGACTGGAACTTACTCCCCCATTGCTTTCACTGTCCTCTGTCAGCCAGGTCATTGGCCTCCAACTTGGCTCTGGAGCAGCAAAGCTCCAAGGAGCTGGGACATTTTGGAACTATTTTGTAGTCCTCTGTTTTCCTGATTGGTTATATTTAATTTCTGTTGTCTTAGGTCCTTAGTTTTTTTCCTTTAAAATTTGAGGCTTTTATGTATTATATGATTATGCAAATTCGTTTTACTGGTGGTGGTGTGACTCTTGAGAGCTAAGGTAACCTGAACCTGGACTTCCTGAGCAGCCAGCAGGCACCACCCCATGCTAAGATTTTACGAGAGGACCTCAAAAGTGGGACGCTCCTTCAGGAGCTGTGTCTCTGTCTTGGAAGGTTCCCTGTCCTACCTGAAGTCCTGTCTCCCTCTGCTTTCCATTGGGTTTGAAGTGTTTCTGACACTGGCTGTACATGGAGTTTGTGCAGTTTTGGTTTTTTAAAGATGTATAGGGTCTGCCCCCATACTTCTTGTACTAAACTTTCTTCTCCCCGTCCTTTCCAAAACCCGCTTCCTGACCTTTCTCCTAAGAAAGGAAGGTCGTGCTGAGGTGTAACCATGGGTAGAGACTTGCCTAGCTTGCACGGCCTCCTCCATTCCATGTCCAGCAACAGGGGAAATGGAAAATAAAACAAAACATTGGCTTTTATCTGTCTGTAAAATCTGCGTGCAGGCCAGAAAGTTGGGAAAGAACCTGGTAGGATGTAACTCATCTGGAGAGAAACTCAGACCTGTCAGGAACAGTCTGTTCATCAACCTTTCGTTGGGATCTTGGTTTGTCTTCTGATAGAACGGTCAAAGTGTAGATGGGGTGTAGGTTGTACAGTTCTCTGTAGACAGCAATCTGGGATGTAGGGAATTGGTAGGGAAAGCACTGGAAAAGAGGTGTGGCTTGGCAGAAGGACTTTTGGGGGGGGGTACCTGTATTTACCAGGTATTCATGAAAACAGGAGCCAGGACTGTTAGCCTTGGTCTGAAACAGTATCGTGCACCCGCCTTCCCACACACACCATGCTGGAGTCAGACAACCAAAGGCATGTACTATGTGTCAGGGAGAGGCCTTCCTGAGCTAAGAATTTCCATGTGGGGTGCTGAGAGATGTGACTAAGGAGACCCCTGTGAGGTTCCCCCCACTGCATTACAGATACAGAACCTGCTTTTAACTGCTTGCCTAATGATTGGTCTGTGGTGTGAGGCATTTTGGTGGGCCCAGTTTCAACCCATTTGCTAGTAGTGCTTTGGCAAAGCCACAGTTAAGGGGTCTAGTGAGGCCAGCTGGGGAGCTCAGCCTTAGAGCCAGGCTGTGTGGTCTTGCTTCCCATGTGTTCCACCTGCTGAGTACCCTGTGCCCAGCTGCAGGAGGACAGGCAAAACAAGGAAACTGAGGCTTTGGTGCAGAAGGGGGAGGCGGTTTGACCCTCCTGGAGGGAACGCCCTGGGCACAGAAGACAGGAGAAGGGTGTGGCTTTTCCTGCCCTGTCTTGGGCCCACCAGAAGCAAAACCAGCTGAACTGGAGGAGTTACTGCCAGAAGAAAGCTGCCCCACTCCCTGTTCTCATTCCTCTGTGTGTGGGGCCGGGGTGGGCAGGAAAGAGACACTGGGCAGCTTTCCCAATTACTGTGCTCTGAACTGACTCCCCTGGGTGACAAAATGTTGAGGGGCCTGGAAGAGCATGTGGAAGGATTCCTTCCCACTACCCTCCCAGGGTGTGTGGCCAAGCGTCTCCTTGTCAGAGCGAGCTTGCCCTGGGAACCGTCGTCTGGAAGGCAGAAGGTGAGACACTCAGTACAGACAAACATTCTCTTTATTGAGCTACACATGAATTTCCATTAGAGAAGTAGGCTGGCAGTGTGTCAGGTGTCACAGAAACCCCACCAATTGGGAATAGAAAGGCTTACAAAGACCCGCGGGCTTTTGATTTTTTTTTTTAATGTTTTTTTCCGTTTTTTCAAGTTTTTTTTTCTGTATTTTTAATTTTTTTTGTGAGTTTTGTCTTTTTGCCTCCATTATTGAAATGGCTGTGACTGGTCTTCAGCAAATATTGTCTTAAAAGTGAAACTGTGAACAGGTCTGGGATTAGATACTAGTCAAGTAGAAATGACATAGGACTGATCATGAAAACTGGCTTTAATGTAAACACTACATTCCATCTTTGAATTTTTTTTGTTTTTCTTCCATCTTGTGGCATTTAAAAACTTTTATTTATGTATTTTTGTTCTTTTTATCTGCAGCACAAACATCCCAACATGAGAGAGAGCGAACACAGGTCACTGGAACGGAGAAGTGGAGAGGGGACACACACGAGGAAGGGCTTCTGCCCAAGGCTGGAGGCTGTGGTGTTAAAGGGGAAAAAACCAAAAACCACACAACCCCATTCCCCAGATACCAGTAGAGCTGGTCAGTGTGGGATGGGAGTACTCATTAGGACGGAAGTAGAAACCCAAAAGAAACAGCACAAAGGGCGTCTGGGAAGGGGCGGGGCTCCTTGCCTGTCTAGGGCTGGATGGATTTCTATAGACGGCGGGTGTTCTCTGTGGCAACCATACGCCAGAGCTGTGCTTTTCCTAGGTGAACTTGGAGTGACTGTGTTTGGAGTTAGGTGGGTGGGCAGGGCAGAGCCGCCACTGCCTGGTGGCATATGAGGTGTCTAGCGACCGGAAGCCTTCTAGAAAGCCTGGCCTGGCTTATTCCCAGCAGCCATGGGCGCACAGAAGCCATGGGAGCACCAGGCCCAGCACTGCTGCTTTCTGCTGGCCCCACTCGGAGTTGGAATGGGTAGGATGTCGGTACTAATGTGGATGGTTTTTTTTTTTATTTCAAAATAAAAGGAAATATGAATGATGAGTTTTCCTTTTTCTTTCTTTTTTTAAAGCTACAAAGCACATGAGAAATGTTCTTTTTTAAAAAATCCTTCCAAGTTCTAAATGTAAAGACGCAACTAAAACCGGATTCTACAGCATTCTACAGAAATACACAGCCGCCAGTCACTCTGGGGTCGTAGGTTAGACAGGGGCTTGGTGCACAAAGGCTGTGTGTCTTACAAAGGCCAAAGGTCATGCTACCAGGAGATCAACATCAACAGCAAAGAGTCCATGAAGCAGTCTGTAGAGAGAGAGATAGGGCCAGTCTGACCATTTTCTTTGATTTTAAAAACCAACCTACCAACAAACTCTAGAACATTTTAACTACTGCAGGGGTAGGGCAAA
Organism: Ondatra zibethicus; assembly: GCA_004026605.1. Taxonomy (NCBI): domain Eukaryota; kingdom Metazoa; phylum Chordata; class Mammalia; order Rodentia; family Cricetidae; genus Ondatra; species Ondatra zibethicus. The sequence goes on along the minus strand of PVIU01005248.1, from coordinate 85,893 downwards.
GCTGGGTGCCCTAATTAGGGAAGCCCACCTCTGCCTTGTCCCCTGCTTCTGGCCCCGTCTCCCAGTCCAGCCCTCCCCAGGCCACTCACGCTTGTCGGCGTGCCCTCTCTGAGGGGATCTGGCTTCAACTCTGTTAGGTGGGTTTGGGCAATGGCTCATATGGTTCCTCTCCTCAGCTATTTGAAAAGCTGACCAGGTCACCCATCTCTCTAATTTTTCTCTGTTCCCATAAATAAAGAAAACTCAGGAGACAGTAGATTGATCAGAGCAATGATTCTTCTAGATTCTTGAAATAAACAACCACCACCACCCAAAAGAGAAGGGTCCTCCGAGTTTCCTGTTGTGGCTGTGGGGGAAGGGTATGTTAGAGTGTTGGCCATTTCTTAAAGGGTTTTGGAATCGGCAGGGGCAGGGCAGAGCAGAGCTGAGCTGCCAGCCTTGCGGTCAGATGTAGAGTAGGGCAGGCTGGATGGACAGAACCAGGTCCCCTCTGCCTGCCCTGCTCATGGAGTGGGGCTCGGAAAGCAAAACCCTGGGGCTGTCCAGAGGACTCCCACCCCAGGCTCCCACCGTGCCCTGTGTGAGTGTGAGCACGCACATGTGTGCATGCTCATGTGCTGTCCCGGGAAAACGGATGAGCTAGGGATGGTGGTCAGTTCTGTCCGTAGCTCTTTCCAGTATTAACTAAAAACAGTTTTCTAATATATACTTGTGTATAGATAAGGTTTTGTTATGCCTCTTTAAAGTTTATTTACCAACTTGTACTGGTTAGTGGTGTGTGTGTGTGTGTGTGTGTGTGTGTGTGTGTGTGTACACGCAAGCTGTTCTGTGAGTGCTGGAATCATTACCAAATAGGTTGCTATACAGGACAAGAGGTCAGTACAAGCCGCAGCCCCGGAGATTGTTGGCAATGATGATGTCGGTGACAGCGTCGAATACCACCTGGATATTATTCGTGTCTGTGGCACAAGTCATGTGACAATAGATTTCTTTGTTGGGTGAGCGGTTTTTGCTTTCAAACTGTGTTTGGATGTAGGCAGCTGCATCTTCATAGGTGTTGGAGCCTGTAGGAAGATACAGAGGAATAGGCAGGAGGCCCTAGAGAGAGCTGGGGGTGACAGGGGAGTGGTTGGGACGCAAATGGGGGCGGTGAGAGGAAGGAAGAGCAGTGGTGCCGCACCCTCCTTCTCCAGGGTGAGGCAGCACTGGAAGGCGAAAACCGTGAAACCTGGCGTTGCCTCGCTCTTTCTCCTCAGGCTTTTACTTACTGTGTTTAGAAGCGCGCGATGGCCCTGGGAGGAGCCAGCCACATTAGACCTCATTTGTTCTCTATTAACAAATCTAGAGGATGCCTCTCTCCATGGCCTCAAGTTGAAATCTAAATCAACCCATGACTCTCTGGTTGTTGTTTTTTTATGTATGGGTATTTGCCTGCATGCATGTCTGGGTAGCACATGTGTGCTTATGTCTGCAGTAGCTAGAAAAGGATGTTGGGGCCCCTGGAACTGGAGTTACAGACAGTTGTGAGTTGCCATGTGGATGCTGGAACCCAAACCCAGGTTCTCTGGAAGAGTAGCAGGTGCTCTGAACCATCTTTCCAGCCCACTGGAGACTTCTTAAAGATTTATTTTTATTTATGTGTATGTATATGTGTCTCTGTGAGTATATGTACATGTGAATGCAGGTGTCCATGGAAGTCAGAAGAGGGCTTTTTAAGAGATGGAATTACAGGTGGTTTTGAGCCACCTGGTGCATGCGAGGGGCTGAACTTGGATCCTCTGACAGAGCAGGAAGCACTCTTAATCACTCAGCCATCTCTGTCTCCAACCCTGCAATTCTAACAAACCCCAAAGGCTCTTGTGGTACTTTAGATGTGGTGGGCACCAAGCTAGCCTGGGTTCTATCTGCAGTAGGTCCCTCTGCGAGGTCCGTCCATGGACTGGGCTTTCACTAAACAGTCTTAGTCCTTGGGCGAGTGGCCAGGACATGGGGACAATGAGAGGCTTAAAGGATATCATGTGAGACATCCACTGATCTCCTCCAATGCCCCTAACAGTGCCTCGTGTCTTGCCTTTATTCTGGCAGGCTGGGTGGTGATAACAGGGCACACCTGTGCATGATACAGCTCCAGTCTAAGCGCTTGTAGATCTGCTTCGTAGGCACCTTTTATTGAATACCATATAATATGGACCATGACAAAAGTATGGAAAAGCCCAGAACGAGGAAGACTCCCCATTTCCTTCAGTCTGCCAGGGAGTGGCCTAGTACAGAAACAGTGCAACGGTATTCTGGGAGAGTGTGAGCACAGGCTGGTTGCTGGGGTGTGGACCATTGGAGACAATGACTGGCAAGGACTTTCCTTCTGAAACAAAAGAAGGCCAGAGTTCCAGTCTAGTGGTGAGCCAGTGTGAAGGCTGAGGGGTGGAGCATCCCTCATGTGGGGTTGGGGTAAGTCTCCTCCACCCACCATCACAGAGCTATTGAGAGCAGAAGCCCGTCCAGTGCCAAGCCACATCCAAGCCTTCAGAGGGCAGAGAGTGGCAGAGGCTGCCCTGTCGAAGAGCTTCCTGGCTGGAAAGCACCAAGAAGAGCAGGTGGACTTCCAGACGGAGCAGCTGCCACACTGTGCCACGGCTGCTGAACCTGGGGTTTTACACAGTCCCACTGCTACCCTGAATTGCTGGCCTACCTAGTTTCTCAGACAACCACCTCCTAACCCTCTTCCTATACTTGTTCTGCATCCTCACACCCCATGGTGGCGTGACGTTTGTGACTGCTTGTTCTCCATGCTGTCTGAATTCAAACTGTATCCTGTGTAGGCCCCGGAGAACTGGGGACATCCAGTCTCTATAAGAGACTGACCACTCAGGCATTATTCCTAATGAGCCCTAAGACAGCACCTGGGGCCGTCAGGCCTCCTTCCTTACATAGCCACAATTTTATAAAAAGCCTTGGGATTTGGGAAGTTCTTGCTGAGGCTGAAGAAGGCAGCAGTGGCTGCCAGGAGCTGTGCTTACAGGTATGGCCTCCTTGGCTTTTTGGAGTGTATTTTTTTTCTTTTTTTTGCACTTGCTCTGCCAACAGAAGGCACCTCCTCAGTTCCTTCAATACCATGACAGCAATGACCAGCAGTTATGTAAACATGGCACTAAATACCAGTCTCTCTCGCCATCTCTCTAGCTACCCTGAGGTACCATCATGGTCTGCTATGGCACCCAGATGAACACGGGGTGCCACGGATTAAGTAACTGGCTCCCTCTGCCGCTTGCAATTTGCAAGTACTGCAGCGCATCTCCATATCGGCTGGTGGGTCCTCTCCTCCCCATGGCTAATCTTTGGTAGTCAAGAAGCTGGGTGAGAATGTCATCCACCTGTGCCACAGTTTAGGACCCCTTTGGCTGGTTTTAGGAACCTGAGTCCAGTACTACAGACCAACTTTGGGGCCATGTCAGTGAATTTCATTCAGGTCCATGGAACATGTGCCCATATCTGGAGGCTGGGGTACATCCTTTGCCTTAGCAGGGTGTTGGTCCTAACCCCAATTCTGTCTCAAGAGAACCCTAAAACTGTCCAGTCTTTAGAGAGTTAGGCTTGGCTCTGGCTTCGAATCAACCCTGCCTTTAGCCTTTTCCTCCTGGACCTGTTTGGAGAGAGTTTTGTTGGCATGGAGCAGGGGGCTGTCTGTGATCCATTCCTCTGAGAACCAAACGACGTGGGGAAAAAGGCCCAACAAAAGCAGAAGAAAAGCAGGCAGGTGTGGAGGAAGCTCATACTACATGGAGTGGTTTGACCTGGGTGAAAAAAGCGGTTTTGTGTGGTTGGGGGAAGGTGGGGAGACAGGTCCCTGAGTCACCCTCACAACGCCACCAGCCTGCCTTTTTCTTTCACAAGGAGGTGGCCGTGCTGGGCCAAGGAGAGGAGAGGTACCTCATGAGAATTTGGAAGGCTCTCCTACTAAGTCTTGAGACATCAGGAATGACCAGGAAGAAAGCAAAGGAACACAAGTGTCCTGTCCTGCCTTGATCCCTAAAGCATTCACTAGGACACTTTGGAAAGGCCACCGCCTACTCAGGGACATGTCCACAGCTGGTCATGTCTCGGTGCTTCTCCAATATGCTAACAGACTCCTGCACTGGCCCCTTGCTTTCCAGTTGCCCTGCCCAGCAGGCTGTCTTTGCAGCGCACAGGTTGGGGGATTCCAGTTGTTGTCTTTTGTAGGGGATGTGGGAGGGGGGGTCCAGGTCCACAACCAGGACTGGGGCTTTTGCTGGTCCAGGGCCATAACACCCACCTGGGTATTCAGGGAAGCAGATGGTCAGGGGCGACTTCTTAATCTTCTCGCCAAAGAGGTCTTTCTTGTTGAGGAAGAGAATGATGGAGGTATCGATGAAAAACTTGTTGTTACAGATGGAATCGAAGAGCATGAGAGACTCGTGCATGCGGTTCTGCAGCCCCGGTGGGGAGGGGAGAGAGCAAGACAGAGAGAGACACACAGAGACAGGGAAAAGAAGAAGAGAGTTAGGTGTAAAAAGAGACTGGGTTGTTCAGCACCCAGGAGGCCCTGGGCTCCAGGCTCTTCCATGAGGTCAATGTATAAAGCCTGTAGTTGGGAATGCATCACGGTACATCTGATGCTATCATGCCAAGCACCCACATTCTGGGCCAATGGGAGACTGGTCTGGGAGCCAGCTGTGGCTCCCTGGATGAGGCTGAGGTCAGGAGACCCAGGATCAGAATGGCAGAGCCCTAAGCTGTGTGATAGTCTCCCCAGAATGTGTGTGAGCACAGTGCAGGACTGGAATCTGGGCTTTCACTTTGTCTGGCCCCCCTTTTCTTCTTCCCAGTCAGGCGTCTCTCATGGGTTGACAGGTGGGAGGGTCCACGCCAGGAAGATGGGGTGACTGCTACTAGCATCCTTGAGTGTGGTCACTCAAGGAGTGTGCGAGGCCGTTTTCAGGGATGGGGCAGATGTCTCCTCCTGCTGGGCTAAACCCGACCTTCAAGGTCTTAAGCATGGCAGATAGAAATTACTATCTTGTATACAGAAACTTATTTAGTAAGTGGCTGGATGTGATGGACACACAGAATAAAGCCCGAGTTTCAGGAGAATGGCCTTTCATCCCAGGTAAAGGCCAATTGTTTTACTTTAGAAGCCAAGCCCATTCACCTGCTTTCTTGCTATAGGGAGCCTGTTGCTCTGCAGAGAGGTGTGGAAAGAGGCACCTCTCCTAGTGTCCCAGGCAGTCTGTTCTAGTTTTGGGAAGCTCGTCACCTGAGTCTGAACTCAAGCTCTGAGAAATCCACACTAGATCTCTGGCAAGTAACAAAAGGACAGAACGAGTGTGGATGTTGCTGGACATTGCTGAGGCTCATGGACCTGAGGCAAACAAGAGTTGGTTACCTGCAGCTCTAGTGGCCATTCTGCCTTCCCATCTGAGCAGGAGGCTAAGATGACAGAGTGACAACTGCTGGCCCTGAGCCCCACCTGTGCAGGCACCATGCTCAGCACTCTACCTGAGGTCCTTCAACCTCATCAGCCTGTAGGGGGGTGAGTAGTTGTGACCCTAATGAGCAGAGAGCAGTGTTGGGAGATGTGGCTCAGTTGGTAGAGTGCTTGCCTAGCATGTTGGAGGTTCTGGGTTCCATCCCCTGCTCTGCAAGAAAGCAAAAGTAAACCAAAGCAGACATGCACTGGGCCCTGAGCTCCACCCAGAGCTTCACGGGCCGTTTTTCCAGTTAGTGTGGTAATCTGGGCCTTTCAAAAAGTCACCAGTGTCATGGCTGGCTCCATGCCTTAGGGACAGCCCTGCCTTCTGTCATCTCTCCCAGCCTGTGAACTCTGTTCTTAGGGCTGACAGTAATGTGGGATTCACAGCCCAAGTTCTCAGCTGCTTCCCACATCCCCTGGACAACAGAAAAACACAGTGCCCTCTTGTATCTGCAGTGAATTACTGTCCTTTGATTCTGCTGAGCAAATCCAGTGACCTTCATTCTTATTCTCCAATAAAGCCTCCCTGTCCTCTGCACAGGACTCACGTGCCATCTTGGTGGACTCTGCTCAGAGAGGTGCGACATGTGGACCTGTGGTCAGGACCTAGCATCGTGACACTTGTAACCAATATGACAGCAGGAAAGCTCTGAGACTCCAAGATTTCAACAGGAAAACATCCTACAGGGACACCATGGCCTATAGCTGCCAATGCAAAACCTCAACCACTGCACATTGCCCCAAGAGGTACTGAGTCTCCAGGTAGTGGTGGACACAGTACAGACATTTGGGGACCAGAGAGAAATCACAGAGGGGTCACCAGAGTTGTTCAAGCTAATGTTGGGGGCCACTTGCTATGGACAGGGCTGACAGACTCCTCAAGGGTCGATATGCCTAGGTTTGGAAGACTCAAGAGCAATTCACCAAGGTTCCTGGATTCCTGCCTGCTGCGTCTCGACCCACACAGTCCCTATCCCCACACTGCAGTCCACTTACAGGTCAGTGGTACAGTGACCTTGTGCATTAACAAGGTCTAAGGTCCTGGGAGCAGCATGAATTTGCCGAGATTCTGGAATCAATGGACATACACAGAACTGCTCTGAGGGATGGGGCATGCAGTAGGGCTGGACAGAACTCTGGGAGGGCAGTGAGAAGGGAGGCTGCTGAGGGAGCGCCGGTACTGAGACCCTCTCCATGCTCAACCTGACAGCCACCCCTCAGGAGCCCATGACCAACATGCCTGGAGCACAGCTTGTACTCACAGGAGGAAATAGACGCCAGGTACATTCAGAGCAGACATCACCAAAATTGAGAAAAGAGAAGTCAGGTATCACGGATGGCCAACAGCCACCTGCCTGCCACTGCTTGAGAAATCAGGGATCACGGATGGCCAACAGCCACCTGCCTGCCACTGCTTGAGAAGTCAGGGATCACGGATGGCCAACAGCCACCTGCCTGCCACTGCTTGAGAAGTCAGGGATCACGGATGGCCAACAGCCACCTGCCTGCCACTGCTTGAGAAGTCAGGGATCACGGATGGCCAGCAGCCACCTGCCTGCCATTGCTTTCGCACGGAGCCACTGGAGCCTTCCTGAGGCTCAATTCCTCCCAGTCCTCTACCTGCCCAGGTGGCAGCAGACCTGAGAACAGAAGGAAGCCATGTCACAATGACCAGCACCCAGCACCAGATCATGCACCTTGGTCCTAGGTATCTTGAGACACCAGGTGCTAGGGTACTAGGATCATGGGAAGCAGCTCAGCACAGGACGGATCCACCTCTGCCTCACAGCAAGCCTGGAGTGAGCAGGGTGGCCAGTGGCCTGAATCCTGCACCCAGCAGTGCTGTGCCTACTCTGCTAGGCTGCCCTCAGTCCCGACACTGGGGAGAACAGAAGAACCAGTCGCGTAGGTTTGTCTGGCAGAAGCTCCTTGGCACTGACACAATACATCACACTCGTGCTAGAAAGAGCTGGCACTTTTTATTAACGGTGGGTGACTAATAAATACATTATGGCAGCCAATAAATTATTACAGTAACTAGGTATTTATTAAACCAGCAAGTCACTCTTCTTACAAAAATGACAGTTAATGAGGGTAGGTGATGGCAATGGGTCAGGAGGTGGGGCCACTGCACCTAAGGCTCTGCTAAGGGGAATGAGGGTACCGGGCCTGTGGCCTGGGACTAGAAGGTGCGCATAGGCCACATGGGTCAAGTCAGAAGTCAGGGAGAAGACTGGGAAGTGGAGGGCTGCTGCCCACGAAGCGGGTGCAAGAAGCTAGAGGGGAGCGGGAGTGGGCCGAGAGCTGCTGGGAAGAGCAGTGTATCTGCTGGTGGCCTTTCGTGCCTGGGGAAGGAAGAAAGCTGCCCTTCACAGGGTAGCCTGCTCCCACAAGTGGGCTCAGGACTGTGGATCAAGGCCATTATTTCTGTTTTCCTTCCACCCGTTCCCTCCTTGACATGGCCATCATCTGGCATGGTCTCTAAGGCCAACCCCACTCTAGAAGCAGGTGTGTATAAGGGGTGGGTGTGGGAGAGGCCTGCTTACACCCTGGGCCCTGTTCTTTGGGATGCTGGGCCTTTCTCTCTCCAGCTTGTAGCCTGGCAGGACCGACAGGCTGAAAGGCGCTTGCCTCCAGTAGTCCAGACTGAATCTCCGCCAAGAGCTGTGGGGCTGCAGGAGGCTCAGAGAGAAGCAGTGGCAGCTAGGAGAGTCCCTGTGCCCTCAGAGTCCTCAGAAGAGGGTGGCAGGCTACGACTGGGCGAGGGGCGGGGAGATCTGGAGGCTTCATGAGTCTCTCCTGGGTGTGGTAGGTCTCCTTGTCAAGAGGCTGGGTCGGATGGAGAAGGGGAGGGGGTCAGGAAGAGAGGGAAGCCTGGCCTCAGGGTACCGGCTGTAGCATGTAGTGTGGGGGAACCATGGGCACATCTGCTGCAGCAGTACTTTCTGCAGAAGGTAAGGGCTGGGGTGAAGCACTGTCGGCCTTCTCTGCAGAAGCCTGTGGATAGCCAGGTTATGGGGTTGAGGACACTCAATGACAATCAGTGCAGTCCACACAGGTCAGGTGCCTTCAGTTCCTAACAGTAGGTATGGGCCTGGACTAGGAGGCTGAGATGGTGGAGGTCTTTTGCCTGGTCCAAGAGGATCCAAAAGGACAGGGCACCAGGATCTAGGGACTCTACAGAAGGGATCATGGGATGCTGAAGGCCAGAGCTACTGGGGAGTGGCTTAGACTGGGAGGAGTCTATCTTCATCTCCAAACCAGAGTTCAATACAGCACCCTTCGCAACTCAGACCAAAGACTTGGGGGGCCTCAACACATGTTTAAAGGGAAGATTCTTGGAATGGTCACGGATACAGGCACAGGACTGGCCCACGGGCATCTAGGCAAGAGGCATGGTTCCACGAATGTGGTGAAGGCACTCTTCCTGGGAGCTGGCTCCCGGCCTGCTGAGCGAGAGCATTCAGAAACTGTAGGATTGCTGACATGGCCACTACAGATAAGAGACATTGCCCTGGTCTGGCCACTTACATCGCTTCCCCCACATCCAGAGCCACGACGGAGCCAAGCCTCATCTGTTATCCACATTTTCCCCCCATGGTAGAGTCGCTGGTGATGACACATATGGGAGGTGGACACTTTTCCCTGTGGACCGTGTTCTTGAGGGCCTATAGTAGATGGCCTAAGACAGCCGTCTCTGGGATGGCTAGAGGGGGAGGCCCGAGAGCAGTGCAAGACACTAGGCAGAACGCAGTAGGTCAAACAGGAGCGGGGAGTCTAGGCCGGCCCTGGCCCCGCTGAGGGCTCTGGCTACTGCACTGCAATGATCTGAAGGGGTTGCTTGGGAAGTGGGAACTGTGTGGTCATAAGAAGGGTGACTTCTACCTCCCCAGAAGTGGTCTTAAAAGATGGGGCTTGGCCAACATCCCTTGATTGCAGGTGCTTTTAAATTTGGGGTTACAGTCTGGGGACACAGGTGGTCACACACAGTGGGTGCTGCTGAGAAATAATTGCTGTATCTTCAGTGTGGGGCCAATGACTTAATCGGCCTTAGCCACTACATCAGGTCACTGAGACTGTGGGCTCCAGGAGTCTATTCTCTGCCACCTCCCAGTTCCTGGCACAAGGTTCTCAAACGATGGCGGTGTACACAATGTGGGTTGAGGGGGAGTGGCAAGGCAGTCAAATTGGGGTAAGCTTCCTAGAGGATCACCCCTGCAAGCACTTGGCACTGGGGAAGGGTCCCGTGTCTCCCTGAACCACCCAGAGTTGTGTTCTTGTTGGAACCAACAAGCTCAGAGCTGTTGGCATGGCCAGGGTCCTGCCTGGCCTGGGGCTGAGCATTGTTCAGAGTGGAGGTCAGGAGAACACTGGGCTTGAGGAAGGCAGAGACCCTTCTAGGTGTAGACCTTTCCCCACTGCTCTGGGGACACATGGGCACCCCTAGGTACAGCCAGTGCCATAAGCACACGAGCCTGTCATAGCAGCTGACAGGAGATGTCTAGGAATGACAGGAAAATGTTCCGACTGTCCAAAGTCAGCCAAGGCTAGGACTGCCAAAACCATTCCACCCCTTTTTCTTAGGAACTTCTGCAGTAAAGTCCCTCCCTGGGCTCCTAGGGCTCTTTCCCCCTAGGGGGCAGGGTGTATGTCTGAGTTGGTTTATACTCCTCCTAAGCTCACACTTCAGGGCGCTGTTGGCTCATCGCTTGCTTTCTGCTCAGAGAGCAGGAATATACCAAGGGTTTCCTGCCTTCTTGACCAAGGTGGAGTAAAGCAGGGCATTGGCTTCAGGGCTCAGTCTCCTGTGCTTGCCTGAGGAGCTTCCAGTCCCAAGCTTGCCTACTCTGGCTGTGACTTGAAGAAAAGGGCAGCTGAGCCTGTATAAGCAGAACCAGCAGATGGCTCTTTCAGGACTTAAATCAACCTGTGCAGGAAAGAGCTGCCTGCCCCCTCAACTTCCCTTCCCGCCCTAACTTCTGGGGCACAGGTCTTGTTTCCCCACCAAGGCTCTTTTGTAGTTGTCCAGTCTTAAGGAATAATCCCAGGTTCATGGGAGTCAGGGCTGAGTTTTCTGGGGAGTCCAAGGACAAGGGAAGATGACAGAGAAGGGCCAAGGTGAATGAGGAGGGAAGCCCTCCCCAATGTCTGAGTGTTTGCACCCCAAAAGTGGCCTGATTAAATGTTGGTGTTTGGCGACAGAACTGCCCTCTATCAAACAGACCCTAAGGAAAGCTGAGAGACGGCATCTACTATCCCCTAATCAGCCAGCACCTGTCACAGGGCCATCCTGCAAGCCACCCTATCACCTAGGTGAAAAAGAGACACAGGACTTTGAATAGGAGGCACAGAAAGAGGACATGACCATTCTGAACCAGGTGGCAGCATTGCTCACTCAGGCTCGGAGTAAAACACTTAAGAGACATGGCTGGCCGGCGAGCAACACCCAGGTGGTGGACAGCATTTCCTGGCCTTGTGTGTGGTGCTCCACACCTCTGCCCAACCCTGTTCCCATGTGTCATGCAGCCAGAGTGGGGTAGGGTGGGGATGCTCAAAGGATGCCGCCTCCTCCCCCAGAGACAGCCGCTGGGATTTTCTTCAGTGCACAGAGCATCCTAGTGGTGTTAGAGCTCTGGATCCAGGGGAGAAGTGAGCAGCAGGTTGGGCAGGAGGCCAGGGCTCAGTAGAGTCCACAGCCCCGCAGATTTTTGGCGATGATGACGTCCGTCACAGCATCAAAGACAAACTGGATGTTGTTGGTGTCCGTGGCACAGGTGACATGGGTGTAGATTTCCTTGTGAGCTGATTTATTCTTACTCTCATACTGCCCCTGGATGTGAGCCACAGCTTCTGTGAAGGCACTGGGGCCTGCAAGATGAAACAGTCGGTGAGGGGAGTCAGCTGATGGAGGTACCCTGGAGTCGCTCAGCACGGAATCCCTGGGCTGGCCATTGTGTCATTTAGGCCAGTGGCCATGGAGCAGGTGCCAGAATCCTCCTCAGGACCACTAGAAAGCAACAGGCCTATATACGGAGTGGGAAGCTTTAGGGCTCAACTCCAGCAACAGTGGCTCATGCCGGCCAGCTGGCCGTTGGAACCTAGAGCAGCGATCTCCCTAGGAACAACAGACACCCCATCCCAGTGACTGGCTGACTGAGGTGGGGGCTGCCTGCAAAGCTGCTGTTTTCTCCCCACAGGCCTACTGACTCCAGATGCAAACTCTGTCTTGCCACAAGCTGCAGGTGGGACGGAAAGCACTGCTTTTAAGCAGGTATTGCCTCTCTATGTGCCCGTGAGTCTGCAGAGAGGGCCAGAACCCGCTTGAAACTGCAAGTAAGGTAGGAGGACCACGTATTCTGCCTGGCATCTGTAAGCCTCTGTGGGCTCCTCCCCTTCTCCTTGATGCTACCCTCTGTTCCCTCTTAGCACAACTGAAAACTGACTTGCTTATAGTGATCTGGCTCCCTGGTATGTCCAGGAAGAAAGCACTAGCTTGGAGAAGAATAGAAAGGCAGTACTTCAACTCTGCATGGAAACCCTCCACGCCCCCCCCCGCCACCCCATCTTCTAAGACATTAAGGCGAGCCTAGACCAGACTGGGACCATTTGCTAAGGGAGGAACAACTGGAGCCACAGTGCAGAGCTGGGGTGGCATCTGAAGGGAGAGTCCCAGCCACCGCAGGCATAAGTGCGTAGACCACAGCCTGGCCATGAGCATCTACAGACCATAGCTGTTTGCTAAGCCAGGGCTGGAAGTAAGGCTAGTTTCCTCTCAGTTAGGGTCCCTTCCTGCCTTGACTCAGTTCCAACTGATCTTGGTGACCAGCCCTCAAGGGTGTATCACAGGCCATCTTACAGGTGGAGAAGAATTTGGCTGAATGGTGAGGGGGCTAAGTCCTGTTCTCCTCAGTTAAAAGCTTGCCTACAGAATGACCAGTCTGATTTTGAGAAACGAAGGGCAGGGTATAGAAAGCTATGCTGCTTGCCTGACTTCAGGCCAGGACCCCACAGGCCCATTCTGCTAGAATCTGTATCTTCTGCTCTATGTCCTCCAGGACCTGCTGAACTGAGAATAGCTGACAAAGACTGGGTTGTCCTGGGCTCACAGCAGCCCACCCGACAGGGCTGTCAATCTTGAAGCTCCTTGGGAGCCCTGGTTAGGTTGCATATCTGGCTCTCTAGCTCAGATCACTGTAACACTGACAGCTGACCTACTGTCCCTGCACTTTCTGCAGTACAGGCAAGGTCCTGCTGCTGGTCAGTTCTATCTCACCAATGGGCTATGACAGTCTTGTGGCCACTTGTGCTGTTAGAATGGCTGTTTATCACTGTGACAACAGATCTGTAGTGATCACAGACTTGGAGCAAGTACCATGCTTTGCATAGCCATGGGCATCTATAAGGATGCTTATAGGAGACCTACAGGGAGTGAGTGGGGGAGATAGCCACTGTGACAGCCCCCATCTCATGGTTAGAGAAGCCAATCTGGAGAGGCTATGTGACCTGCCTAGGCAACTCTCCAGGGGCTAAGTTGGGGCTGGATGCTGCTAGGCTACCTTACTCGAAGATCAGGTTTGTTGTCTCTTTGACATTGTGGGTTCCCAATGTGCATGCACCCTCTGCTTATGGACGTGTGACTGGACCTCCCTAGGGCAGTTACTATTACACTGGAGACTGAGATGAAACAAGCAGGGCTCCAGGACCTAGCTGCCCAGGTCTTCTTGTCATAGCTGGCTCTAGTACAGTTCTTTGGGGGTGGATTCTGCAGGGTGAGCTGGGTGCACTAAAGCACAGTAAAGGCCCAGAGAGACCTGGTTCCGTGGCTGCCCTGTAGTTGCAATGGGCTGTGTACAATGCGAAGGGCTCTACCTGTGTATTCAGGAAAGCAGATGGTCAGTGGGGACTTCGTGATCTTCTCCTCAAATATGTCCTTCTTGTTGAGAAACAGGATGATGGATGTGTCTGTGAACCACTTGTTGTTGCAAATGCTGTCAAAAAGCTTCAGGGATTCATGCATGCGGTTCTGCAACAGAGTGGAGAGGCAGGTGAGGGTTGGTGGTACCCAACACCCTGATCTACTGTGGCTATGACATAGCGAGACAAGCAGAGGGATGGGCTACCAATGCTCTTAATGCATTATTGGGGACAGAGACAGAGGGCCCACGAGAACAAACAGGACATGTCCCTGCTTCATTCCACACACAGGCAGGTTTGGGTGGAGCTGGGGTAGATCAGGAGTGCTGTCTCTTCCAGAGAGAGCTGGCCTGGGCGGGGCACTGAGGTCACTGCAGAGGCTGCAGTCCCTGGAGAGGACATGCACCATGCACATAGAGGGCAGGGGTGCAACCACCATCCAATATGTCTACACGAAACTGTGGATCATGCAGACTTCTCTACCATGGTCTCATTCATTTTTGCCAGCGAGGTCAGGAGGGTGCACGCATTCCGTTGGATAACATTAACCGAGGACTGAGGTCCTCGAATTAATCCCGAGTTGGAAGCAGATGCCAGGGGGACAGCGTCTCAGGGGTGATGTTGCTGTGGCCTTGATTGGTTGGGTGACTTTGTTGTTTGACTGGGCTATGCCTGGGTTGAGGGAAGCTCTCTCTGGGAAAGCTGGGAGTTGGGGCTGGTTTCTCAGAAGAGGGGCCAGGAGAACCCCAAGAAGAAACTCAGCAAAACAGATTGAAACCCAGAGGAAGCTAAAAACCCAGTAGAGGAGGAAAAAGAAATCCTGAAAAATTGATCCAATCAGTCTCAGACCCAGGAAGTGCAGGGCAGCTATGTGAGGCAGCTACACAGGCCTCAGCTGCCTTGTGATGGGCAGGCGCTGCAGCTGGGATGGATGGAAGGCTGTGTGGAGAGGGCAGCCTCAGCTCAGAAGCCAGCATGGAGCATAGGCCTGGGGCTGGCATTCACAGCAAAGTCACCCAGCGGGGCCCTGATAACCTGCTGCTTTCAACTCTTAGCTCATGTTTGATCAGAGGGAGGTGCTTCATACCTGCTGGGCTTGGAAGGTCTCTCAGAATCTGCCCATGGTTTTGGCCTTGCTTTGGTAAGAAAAGGCCTTGCACGTGCTGGTGGCAGTAGTGGTGAAGTTGTGGCAGCCTGTGGCCTGGCTGAGTGGCGCTGAGAGCAGGTACGAGGACAAGATGAGCCCGTGGGGTCCCAGGGTGCAGCGGGCAGGGTGGCTGGTCCGGTGTTGGGCAGCCACTAGCTGCAGGGCCTTCCTGGCCTAGCTCCAGGAGCTGTCTCCAGACATCTTTGTCTCTGTAGCCCCAATTTCCCTCCCCAGGCCAGGGAGGGAAGTGCAGAGCTGGCTAGAGGGGAAGACTGAGGACCAAGGACTGGGTCATTGGTGCCTACATCTTGCCTCTCTAGGGAAGAACATCCAAACTCTACCACCTGTCCTCTGGCTACAACATCTGGACAGAGGAGCAGAACTGCCCCTTACTGAGTGGTGTCTGTGCAGACGCTGTTTCAGCTCTTAGTCCATTATCACCCCACAGCACAGGCCTGAGCAAGGTGTGGTGAGTGCGCATGGTCACGCAGGTAGCAGGAGTGATGCCAGGTCTTGGGCTGAACCCATCTGACTCCCAAGCTGTTCAACTCACACACATGTCCCCACACAGCGACGATTGCTAGTTCCACAGTATTAGTACAGTTTGACTGTCACTATAGCTAGGAGCCACTGCTGTGGGCTGCTGGCAGGTTGGAAGGCAGCCCCTGTTCCCTGGAGGTTTGGTGCTTTCCCCTGGCTGCTGGTGGCCAGCCTCGGGGAGGGAGAACTCTAGGAAGAGCTCATTTCTGACTTTGGCCCATTTGTTTTTCCTTCCTCAGAGTTCTTGCCTCCAGCTTTCGTGGAGAAAAGCAAGGGAAATGGGGAATGAGCTGGAGGCAGGGGAAAGGCTAAGAGAGCAGTAAGGTTAGGAAGGACACTGGAGGGAAAGTGCTTCAGAGCCTAGGTGCATAGGTGCAAGGCTGGTGAGGGGTTATGGGGAAGCAGGTAGGGCCAGCCACCCCGACTTGGAGACCTGAGGCCACAGGGCTTGGTACCCACTGGACATTCCCTTGCAGCTATGCTGTGCTCTGGAGATTACTGAGGGTCTGGCCCCACAGCTGATGGTCTTGGGCCTTTGCTCCGGCAGGGCAAGTTCAAAGGAGAGGCCATGCTCCAGTGTGAAGGGTCTCCTACCATCCAGCCCCCACCTCCTTGATTCTTTTCCAGTACCATGCTGGATGTGATGTAGCATCTACTCGCAGAAGAGACAGGCCGCAGGGAGCAGGCACAATGGCTCTCATAGCACAGAGGCACCCACAGTGGTGAAAAGTGTACTGGGCCAGTCATTCGGATGGATGCACTAACAGGAGAATGACCTCGGCTTTGGGTAGTCATAGAGTCTGGAGTTCAAGAGTGTTCTAGGACATGTTTTCCCCACCCCGTACTGGGGCTTGGAACTAGACCACTGTCTGCCACAGTCACCGCAAGTGACAGCTCTGAACCCCAGCCATCACAAGAAGAACCTGGACCACCCCTCCTACCAGCAGCTTGGCTTCCATCTGCCAAAAGTCTTATCATTCAGTGTGAACTACTCAGGACGACGGGTCCTCCTCTACTAGCACTGTACCCCCTCTCGGCACACACCCCAAGAGCTAATCCACCCCCTCCACAGACACCGGTAATGACGGGACTGGGACTGGTAAACAAATTGAACTCATAAGGAAGACAGGCCTTGTTCAAGGACAGCACAACCACAGGCCCCTCCTCTGACCCTTGGTGCTGATCCCAAAGGCTCAGGGTGAAGCACTCCTATTCCAGACAGGAAGGCAGATGCCAAAGTGTGAGTCCACAGCCATGAACCCCACTCTCAGAAGTGGGCTTGTCTCCCATGACCCAGAAGGATATACTTGAGGCCTGGTCCCTTTCCAGGCTTTGTGGATAGGCCCATAGACTTGCGGGCTGAAACTCCAAATGGGAAAAGCTCAGTGGATGTACCTGGCTCAGGGCAATAATATACTGGCTGGCCGGGCACTGTTAAACAAAAATGCTTCCATGACCAGCAGCCTTAGACAAGGCAGGTGGTATTACTGTCCCCACTTTTTACACGACAGGAACCCAGCCAGAAAGGGTGCTGATGAATTTAGCTTATACCAATGAATAGCAGAGACAGGATGAGGCCAAGGGGAAGGCTGACAAGGACCCTCTCAAGCCAGGTGGCAGGTCTTAGAAGCTGAGTATGACATAGCGAACCCACGCTTGACACTCACCAGTATGCCCGTTTCTTGGTGCCCCTCTTGGCCAGGTACCCGACAGCTCTCTAGCTGGCCAGAATCCCAGGAAGGGCAGAAGAAGCTAAGGCTGCCTTTCCCGTTGCACACACGCTCTTGCTTGGCTGCTGTCTGGCTTTGTAGGATTTGCTTAATTTTTTTCTGTTCTGTCAGCCCTGTGTGACTCCACTGTTTACTAACAAGGTGCTTACTGTTAGTAAAGACCCTGACATTGATAAGTTATCCGCAGCACATTTGAATACAAACTTCACTGGGAGCCCCCAGATGCCTCTGTTGTACTGGCATGACAAGCATCTGCCTTGACAACACAGAATGCACGAGGGTGCCTGCCAGAGGCCATCTGTGAGGCCTGAGAACTCTGAATGTTGGTTTGTTCTATGGCCAGCGTTCACTTCGGGTCACTCACCGTGGTTTCGTCCTCGTGGAGCACCTGGTCATAGCCGCTGAGTGCGACACAGAAGATGATGGCCGTGACATCCTCAAAGCAGTGGATCCACTTCTTGCGTTCAGATCGCTGGCCCCCAACGTCAAACAGCCTGTAGAAAGTCAAGGAAAGCTATGAGGGTGGGGATACCTGTTATCTAGTAGGGAGAATGCTGAGCACCAACAGACTGACAGATGGCCCACTGCTACCCCTGGGCCTGAAGGCAGCTTCCATTACCCCTGAGACCTGTCCCAGGACTGAATTTGCACAAATACAGTGACTCAAAGGCCTGCCTCACCTCTTGGCCTCTCTTCTAGATTCACCTGATATTAAGAAACCACACCTGGAAGACAGCCCAGGGGTCACTGGCTTTAGCCCATGTCTCTTGGGAGATAAAAATCTTCCAGTAGGGTTCCAGGAACCTGGCAGCCCAGTTCAGGCTCCTGTTCTTTGGCCCTCAGAGCCCCTGGATCCTATGCATGTTCTGCGTCTGGGAAAAGCCCACTTTTTAAGGTCTTGCCTTCTGTAGGTTCTCTGTAATGTGAGAGGGGAGCTGCCCTCTCAGCCTCTCTAGCTTTGAGACTGTAGTGATGTTTGGGCTCTTCCTGGCATTGCTTGGGCCTCCTCACCTAGCGCAGGCTTACCCACACTGTCCCCTTCCAGGGGCCTCTGAAGTAAGCCACATGCTGTTTTCAGCCTTTAAACTCGGCAGAAAACAAGTTCTCAGATGGGCTCCTTCTGATATCTAGTTGTCTGATCAAACGAGGAAGATCCTCGAGGCAAGACAGTACCTGACTATGCAGATGAGGTGAATCAGGGCATGGACATCCCCCCATCTCTCTGCTGCATCACCAGGCCCAGCACTAGGGCCTGTCAGCAGGCCCCATCTCCTTAGGCCTCACCTGAAGTGGAGGTTCTTGAATGTGAAGTGGGTTTCTACGATGCCGGTGGTTTTGACCCTGGTTCGGAGGATGTCTTGCTCAGTGGGCTGGTAGTCAGCGGCTCCAATCCGATCCAGGCTGTCCAGGTAGCTGGGGATGACATCATACAAGAGTCCATGAACCTGGGCCCTGCTCACTATCTCTGGAGTCCAGCATCCGCCATCGCTTTTTCAAGGTTGACTGTGGAGCACTTAGTCAATGTGGGGACAATCAAAGGAGAACTTGAGGGTCTTAGTCTCTAAGGTCCTCAAATTCAGACTCAAAGCAGCAAGGCATGTAGACCCAGCCACCCTGGGCTGAGACTTGCCAATGAGACTGCCAGGATCTCAGCACAGTTCTGTTATTATTTTCATTTTAAAATAATAATGGCCAACAGGTATGATCTATTCTCTTATAAATATATTTATTTACTTTTATATTATCTGTATGGGTGTTTTGTCTGAATGTATGTCTATGTACCACAGAGGCCAGAAGAGGGTTTCAGATGCCCTGGAACTGAAGTTACAGACAGGTGTGAGCTGCCATGTAAGTACTGGGAATTGAACCGATGTCCTCTGGAAGAACAGCAGTGCTTTTAACTGCTGAGTCATCTCTCCAGTCCCCATTCTTTGCATGTATTCACGTTCCATCAATACAGGCAAGTCCCATGCTCCAGAATCTTCTTAGTGCTCTATGGTGCTCTGAGTCTCGGAGTGTCGATCTACCGTCCTATACATCCTCTTGTTTACCAAGGTCTCTGTGCCTCTTCCAATTTGATGTTCTTGTCAGCGGGGACCAAGGGCCCCAGTTCGGCTGAGCAGTGGTAGGTCCTTCCTGGAACCCAGATCTTTGGAATTAGGGTTCCCCAAGTGCTCTCAATGGAAGGGAAGATGGGGAAGTTGCTGAGGGAGCAGAGTAGGTCAGTGGTATTGGGCCCACCCCCCAGGTTCCTTCTAGAAGGCCTGAGTGTATCTGGAAGGTTTCGCTTTCAGTCCTCTGTGCCTGACTTTCCTCATTCACAACCACCAACAGCCTCTTCTTTCAGGCTAATATCTTTGACTCTGCTGGACACCAGGCCTGGGGAATCCTTTGTCTTACTATCCCTACCCCAGCTGGGCAATGTCCTCTGAACATACAAGATGGACCCTGGTCTCACTTTGTGCTTGCGGAGTCTCACCAAGGCCTCCCTAACCATGTATGCTGGTTGGGATTTTTCACCTTGACACAAACCTAGACTTATCTGGAAAGAGGGAATCTTAGTTAAGAAAATGGCTTCATAAGACTGGCCTGTAGGCAAGTCTGTGTGGAATTTTCTTGACTGATGACTGATGTGGAAAGGCCTCACTAAGGTGAAGAAGTTTTGTAGCAGGCAAGTGAGTGAAAACCAGGGCAGAGGTACAGCAACTGATTGGTCCTTTTCCCTCTGAGCTTGGGATCCACAAGGGGCATGGTTGGGGCAGGGTAGGGGTGGGGTGGTATGGTAATTAATTGGGGTTTTAGGATGTTAATGGCTCTTTCTAGAGGGGTGCAGTTTCATAGCCCTATCGGGGCTAGTTTAACTTCTAAAAGAACGTAACTCTGGACCAAAAATAGCACTTAAGAAAGCAAGGTGTGGTGGCATGCACCTGTAATCACAGTACTCAAGAGGGTGAGGCACAAGGATGGCGAGGTCTGAGGCCAGTCTTCTACAAAACAAGTTCCAGGAAGGTCCAGGTAAACGTGGAGAGTCCATCTCAAGATGAGACAGGCAAAGCGACACTTTTGGTTCTTCTGCCTGCACCCCTCTCTATTTCCTGTTGGTTTTCTCTCAGAGAGGCAGTACAGGAGACATGACTAGGAGAACACCATTCCATTTGGCAAAATTAGAAAGTGGCAAAGGCAAGCCAGAGAGTGAGATTCAGAAGGAGTGGAGGGACAGGTAATTGCAAATACTGACTCAAATTATAACAGTGAGCACAGGAAGAATGAAAACTGAGACCAGCAGAAAACCGGGGGTGGCGGGAGAGTGTGGGAAGGAGGAAGGTGAGCTGAGCTGAACTCCATATTTCAAGGTAAGGGGCAGGAAATACTGAGCAGCATAGGATGAGTTAGTGGAAACAGTGGAAGGGAGCCGACAGGTGGTGGGGCAGGGGAGCGGTGATGGCGGCCACAACACTGCTGTTCATTTTATATCCTGGTCTGCTGTTAAGATGTCTTTGCAAGGGATTCATTTTAGTATTACTGAAATGGGGACAACTTGAGAGGAACATATGATGGACTTCCAGAAGACAGACTTCCTTCCAGGAGGCCCCTGGGGCCCAGTGGGGGTAGGGGAGGGGTGGGAGGTGGGGAGGGAGCAGTGAAGCGCTAGCTTCCCTGGCCACCCAGGAGAGAGCTGATTGAGAGGTGCTCCATCTGGTCTCCGGGCAGCCATTCTCAGGCCTGTGATCTGAGTGTGCACAGGGAGTTTTGATCTCCGCTCATCAAGGTGTCTCTGAGAACTCATACAGATTGGTGGCCTGGGTGGCTACTACCTGTCTGTGGCCACGACTTACCTTAGGCATCTGCCTATGCACAACCCCACCCAGGTGTGAGAAACGGCAAGTGTGAGAAGTTAAGTAAGAAGCCTTTCTCTGGTCCCTAGTTAGGTGTCTATCATCTTTCCCAGAGATCATGGTTTATTAATCTCAGCACCACTGATGTTTTGAGCTATCTGTTGTTGATTCTGTGTTTTGGGGGCTGACCTGTTCAGTGCAGCATTTCCTTTGACCTCTACCCACAGGGTGACTGCAGCACCACCCCCTACTGCTAACAATGGCAAATGCCACCAGAATCGGGTCCCAGCTGAGTCAGATGAGACCAGTGCACACACATCCTTAGACAGTGGGTAAAAGCCTGCAGCACCCCACTGCAAGCTCTTCTTGAAAGCCTGGGTACCAGATTACAAAAACCAGGGGCACTCTTCAATGCCAAGATACACCCCAATGTTGCTATCCATTCAGGGACTCTAGAGCCACCCACCTGGGAGAAAGTGGCAAAGTTCAGCAGGTTTGTCACCTTAGTGTTCCAGGAAGGGCCCGAGACATTTCCTCAACTGTGGCTTTACCAATTCTCATTTCTCTTCATCTCCTCTGCCCCACACTCCCTTGTTTCTTCCTCTTATCTAGCCACAGCACAGTATTGAAGCTTATACTTGCTTATTCTATTTCTTAACTGAGAACTACTTATTTCTTGTATTTTTAACTTTAAAGCTGAAGAAAGCTGGTGTTGGTGACATCAGCACTTGGGAGGCGGAGTCAGAATGACCTAAGATTCAAGGTCATCATCACCTATTTAGTGAATCTGCTGTTACATATGACCCTGTCTCACAAAACAAAGCAAAGAAAGTTTTTAAAAAACACAAAGTAATGGGTTTCATTATGGCACTTTCACGCATACTTCAGAAGTCTACTTTGGTGATGCTAAATACTGTTCAGGGCCTAGTGTGTGCTAAGCAGGTACTCAAGCTAAATATCAGCCCCAAGTCTATTGTTTTCTTAAAAATAGAATAATACGGCAGCATATGAATTGTTTTATGCATGTATATTTTTGTTGTTGTTACTTGTCTTTATTTTTTGGACTGTGTTTTGAGATAGGATTTGTCGCCAGGTG
Source organism: Ondatra zibethicus (assembly GCA_004026605.1). Taxonomy (NCBI): domain Eukaryota; kingdom Metazoa; phylum Chordata; class Mammalia; order Rodentia; family Cricetidae; genus Ondatra; species Ondatra zibethicus. Next base: position 64,142 of record PVIU01005248.1, on the reverse strand, counting down.
GTGGTAGCGCACGCCTTTAATCCCAACACTTGGGGAGGCAGAGGCAGGCAGATCTCTGTGAGTTTGAGACCAGCCTGGTCTACAGAGCTAGTTCCAGGACAGGCTCCAAAGCCATAGAGAAATCCTGTCTCAAAAAAAAAAAAAAAAAAAAAGAGAGATAGGATTTGTCTATGTAGCCTTGGATGGCCTAGAATTTTCTGTGTAGACCAGATTAGCCTTTGATTCACAAGAATCCACTTCCTTCTGTTTCCTGAATGCTGGGATTAAAGGTGTGTTCCATCATGGTTCTTGATTCATACTTGTGGCCTGGAGCTTTCTAGAAGAAACAAACCCTACCTGCTAGGTACAGATGTGGTACCAGAGAGATGGACCAGGTTCCTGTTCTCCAGAAACTGCCTGTATGATTGTCTATTTGCTTTCTTCCTTCCCTGGACTCTTCCTCATCCTGGGCACAAGAAGTAAGGCCCTTCTTGTCCCCTCCCTGATGCTATTAACCTAGGTTTGTATCTCAGTCGGAATCTTCCCCATCTCACCGTTCCCCAGCCTTCCAACCCTGAGCCCATACCCCAGCCCCCAGCCTGCCTGAGCACTTACTATTTGGCAGAATCGTTGAGCTGATACTCCCGAGATCGGTTGAAGCACTCCTGGATCCCTGAGTCACCCCAGAGTCGCATCATGGCAGAAAGCAGTTCTGCAGAGAAGGGTTCAGTGTCTTCCATACGGCTCACCACATCACACACCATCTTGGAGTCTGCCTGCAAGGACAGAGGGACACACTGCTCTGAGACCTTGGGGCTTCTGATGTAGTCTCTACCAGGACAGCAGGCCCATGCCAACATTACACTCAGTCCCTGCCTGCTCCGGAGATGTGGGCTCCTGGGAGCCTAGGGCTTTGGGCTTCATTTTCCTTTGAAGCTATTTTGCCTCATGAAAGTTCTAACGCAACAAACCCCATGGTCAGACTCAGCTCTCTACCCTTCCTTTCCCCAGAGCTGCTCTCCTTCCAACTGTCTGAAAAATGGAGCTTTTGCACAGGAAGTGTGTGTGTGTGTGTGTGTGTGTGTGTGTGTGTGTGTGTGTATTATAGCCTGTGTTCTTTGGCTAGAGTTGTAATTTCCTATTTTCTTACCTGAGGGATGAGGGAGCAAGTCCCTGAACCAGTCTATCTGGGAGAGGGTCATGGTTCTTTGAGAACACTGGTTGGCTGAGGGACTGGACCCGGGTGGAGCTATACTTTACATGTCTGTGAAGTTAATACAGATGCTTAAAACTCATGTCAATACTGACTGAATCACAAGAACTCAGGCCCTTAAGATAAGTGTTTTATTTGGATATTGCTGTGTAGCTCAAGATGCCTTGATCTCATGATCTTCTTGTGTTTTTTTTATTTATTGATTTTTATTGGGATCTACATTTTTCTCTGCTCCCCTCCCTGCTTCTCCCCTCCCCCCCATCAACCCTCCCCCAAGGTCCCCATGCTCCCAATTTACTCAGGAAATCTTGTCTTTTTCTACTTCCCATGTAGATTAGATCTATGCATGTCCTCTCAGAGTCCTCATTGTTGTGTTTTTTTTTTTAATTTCTTTTCTCTTTCTTTCTTTTTTTTTTTTAAAGGAAACAAACAGAGGTGCAGTGGAAGCACACTGGGCCCATGATCTTCTTCATTATACCATAAATTAATCTGTAATCCTCACCTGCCCAAGGAGCAGGTAACTTCCTGGGATTCTGGGGATTGTAGTTCTTGAAAAGTAATAGCCAAGCCTCATGTGAAAGTACGGTAGCCTATGGGTTTTGTCTTTATAAGCCCTGACAACATATGCTTTGGGGCCACCTAGCTGAATGTTCCCGGGAATGGTCCTGACCAAAGTCCATCTTGGTTAGTATTTAAACTTTAATAAAAACTTGTCTTAAATTTGGCCCCAAAATGGTGGAACTGTTTTTACTCCCTCGAATCTCAGGATTAACACCGATCTCAGCTCAGTGCCGAGATTACATGAATAATCTCATGTAATCATGGCATTCTATGAGTAATGCCACCACACCCATCTTAAAGTTTATTTTTTTGCATTTGTATTTAATTGTCTGTGATCTGTGGCTGTCAGCAATCCAGGAGAGGGAAAAGAGACAATAGTACCCAAGCTCTCTCCTTCCTTCTGCTCTTTTTCTGAGGGGTATAGCTGACTGTGCTTCCAGCACATGAAGAGAGACTGGAACTCTTGACAACTGCAGGCAAAGTACTGGGTAATTCACAGGTTCTTTGGTTCCACTCCTCATCCAGGAGGGCTCACTCGACTTCAGAGTTAAGAATGCAGAGCAAGGGCAGGAACAATGTGGTCTCAAAGGCTCTTGGGGAAGTCACAGGGCTGCACACACCACTGCCACCAGCTTGCACATTTGAGCAGCTCACAGCTGATGCAGGACTGCTGTGCACACACTGCCTGTGCAGACCTTCACAACCCCCGTGAGGACGCTGGGAGAACAGCATGACTGGCTGCTTCACTTTCACCTTTCCGCTTTCCTGGGCTCTATCTATTCCCTCTGCCCTCCTCCCCTAGGGCAGAATACACTTCCTGTCTCCCGAATCTGCGGCTACAGTGTTAGGAATTAGCAGGCTGGAAGGTCACTGGGTGGCTTTCCCCACCAGGACCTGCAACTGGGGATCTTGAACATTGGCCAGGAGAATGGGACCTGAGCTGAGTCTCTGCCCTAGGTGGAGGAGACTTGGCCTTCTCAAGTGTTAAGAGTCATTAATAGATACCTATCTGCTAGTTCAGCATTGTGAAGCAGGCAGGTGGATCCAGGCCAGACAGGACCACACGTCAAGACTCTGTCCCAGAGAGAGAGACAGATGTGGGACTGGGTAGAGGGGGATCTAACCTTGTAAGACTTAAAAGATTCCTATCTAGGAAGGCTTTTTGGTAAAGAACAAAGACCACTGTCTCCTCCCTTTAGAGTTACTCAAATGGGCCTGCTCATCATCTGGAAAAGCAGGACAATGCCCTTCCGGGGAGGCATCAGGAGTAGCATGAAGTCTGTCTAAAGTGTGGGCTGCTACAACAGTCCCTATAGGTCACTGTGCACTCACACTGAGAGTGTTTCCCTTTATAATGAACCCTACCTGGTTCCTTTCTAAAAGGTAGTATTTTACATGTAAAGGTGTTTTGCCTGCATGTATATCTGCACGATGCGCATGCCTGGTGCCTGTGGAGGCCAGAAAAGGCATTAGATCCCCTGGAAGAACAGCCAGTGCTCCTAACCGCTGAGCCATCTTTCCAGGCCCCCATCTGTCTCGTATACTGTACTCTGGGAGCCTCATTTGAGTTCTTTCAATAGAGGGAAATTCAGATAACAGGAACTTCCTTTGGCTCACAGAATGACAAGGGGGTGGCAGCATGTGGATCACAGAGAGGCCGTGCCTGCTTTGGTTGGTTGTAGTGGGCCTCTGCCATCACCACAAATGTGCCTGGGCTCCCATTCACCCTAGCAAAGAACTTGGGATACATGTTTAGAGTTGAGCCCAAAGAGGGTCCCTGAGCCAAGTAGCTGAGTTTAGGGGGAGGGTTATTCCATGTGTCATTGTGGCACTTGGTAACAAAGAACTTACGGGTATTAGTCAGGGCTACAGAGGTTAAGGGACCCAGTGCCATCACTTCCTGCTTCTTTCTCAAGGTTGTATTCTGAGAGGCTTCGCATAGGCCAGGGGAGACAGGTCTTAGGGGATAAGCTTATTCCCTTTGAAAAATCCTGGCCTAACAATACATGTCACTGGAGGCCAATGGAAGGAGCAGTGCAGGGTCAGAATGGGAGCTAATAGGTTCAGCTAGGCTGTGTAGACTGTCCAGAACCTTGCCCTTTCTTATTTTAATCTGCACAGTTCTGCTTTGAGCCCTTTCAACAGCCTACCAAAGCCAGTGGAGAGACACTCTGTCTTATTGATGGAAATAGGTGGGAGGTGCTGTCAGCAGCAGCCATCCGCTGTGGTGTGGGGAGACGCAGTAGGTCAACGCCTGGAGGATTTGTGGCAAACAGAGGTTCTGCACCAAGGCTAGGGAGGGTTTTGGCTACCTGGAGACTTCTCCAGAGGCCTGGTCTGACTAGGTGGCTAGTTACTTGTTAGAGCCTGTCCACTGCCAAAGGTTTATGGGAAAGTTGTCAGCTGTGCTCTCCCCACTGCCTACCCCAGGAAGGAAGTGACCCTGGCAGGAAGCTGGAAGGCCATGCCTACTATGCTAATCCAGACCCTGCTCTTTGAGAAAACACCTGGGCCCCTGGGTTTCTAAGTTGCCTCACCTGACAGGAAGGGTTGCCCAACTAAGGCAGCCTGGTTTCCCAGGGTCTGGAAAAGTGGGTGAGTCTGGACTTTTGGTGCCCCAGGCAGCCAGAATGACTCAAGGAGGGGTAGGTGGAGAAGGGGGAAGGCAGCCTCCACCTGCAGCTGAAAACAGTGACGGGACCTGTGAGTCAGGCCATGCTTCTGCTTGCTTGCTCTACCTGGCCTGGCTGCCCCTAGGGGTTTGTCTTCCCAGCTGTGGGATGTAGCCAGCTGACTTAGCTAGAGTCTGCTGACTTTCTCAACTCCCATGCCCCTAGGAGCCGGTCAGTTCTGGACAGTGACAGACCTAGAGCAGGGCGGGACTCAGGGTTCATGGTGCAGGCCAGGCAAAGCTTCGGGGGCCAGAATCCTGCTCCAGTCTGAGTGTCCAGATAACACAGAGGATGTCAAGGGTACACAGTGACTGTGTGGAGGTAAACTGTGGGCCCCCATGAGGCCACTTTGTCCCTAGATGTGAGACATGGAATTTTATGGTTTCTATCCTGGAAGGCTTGCTTGGAGAGCTGTGTGGGGTGTGGTCCTGGGGTTCTCAGCACACATCTTTCCATGTAAGCTGAGAGGGAGGAGCCCATGCTAGTCCCTGTCTGCCCCTGTCCCTTTATCCTCTCCCTTAGATGTGTGGCATGACCACGCATGCTGCTCACCTGGCAGAGAATTCAGACTGAGGTCACAGACAGCGGCTCCCATTCTCTCCCTGTGGCCTCACCAGCTGCCTGTGGCCTCAGTCTGGATTCTCTGTGGTTTGTGTACCACACAATCGGATATCGTTAATCTCCTAACACCAGGACTCCCCTCTTCTTTAGAAAAAAAAAAAACACCAAAATTTTAGCTGGGCACAATGGCATGCAACTAAAAGGCTGTGCATCTTAATAATTTAAGTAATTAGGATGATCACTTGACAAATCACACAACAGATGTAGGCTCAAGTGTAACAAGGAAATATTTTAAAGAGAAGATCCAGGGCCGATGAGGTGGTTTAGTGGGTAAAGGCCCAATCCTGACAACCTGAGTTTGACCTCTGGGATCCACACTGTGGAAGAGGATTCCTACACATTGTTTTCTGATCTCCACACACGATAAGCCCCCCTTCCCTGCACACAAAATAAATAAATAAACAAATAAATAATTTTTTAATAAAATAAAGACAATATCCATGAGACTGAGGATATAGCTTAGCAGCAAAATGCTTGACTAGCAACCATGAGAGCCGGAGTTCAATTCTTATCACTGCGCATGAATGAATGAATGAATGAATGCTTGCATGAATAAAGGGATGCATTGTTTCTCAACCCCCCTTCTCCTTCCTATTGCTCAGAACTTAGATATGATGGTTCTAGCTCCTAGATGATTGGTTCATCACCTAGGGATGGTGGAACAATGACTTGAACACAGCTCAGGTCCTGGACAACTACATGCACATGTGCTTGCTATCCAGAGTTGTGCTAACATGATTTCAACTGTTTAGTTATTGATTTTTTTATTGTTTTTATTGAGCTATATATTTTTCTCTGCTTAGCTCTTTATTTTAAAGCATAAGATTTCTGTCATATTTAAACAACTGTTTTCAGAACATTCACAGTCAAACCTAATGTGAATGGTTACAATAACCTCCCTGTTATGTTCTTTGACTAGTTTCCCAACGTTCCTAAGTTCAGCAATCATGACCATGTCCCACTAAACTCAGCTACCTGTTTTCAGACTACACTGATGGGGCCTAGTCACACACAGTCCTTTCCTCCCATCAGGTGCTCCATTTGTGTAGGGTACTTTTGCTCTGGCCATGCCTACCTTGAATGTCCCTCAACCATCTTGTGTTGTGTCTGGTGCTAAATGTGCCTGTTTCTTGGGGCAGGGTGATCTCTTGACTTCTCATGGTGCCCTGGAGCTCAAACAGTGCCCTATATACAGCTGCTATACAGTCAATCTTAAGTGAAGGCTCTTTCACATTTTAACATCAGACTTGGCCCTAGCATGTATTATGTTACAGCTGACAGCCTAGGACTCACATCTTAGACATAGTCAGGTCACCTGAGGCCAAAGCTGAGGCCATATTAATGCCTAGTCTATGCCCCTGAGCACAGTCTTGGTGGGCAAGAGAAGCTTCACGAACATTACTGGAAGTCTGTGGAGGGTACCAAGCAATTAACAGGGAGAGTCCATCCTGTCCCTTTGCCAACTGCCCTCAAGCCTGGGGAATTGACCTTTCTGTCTAGGCTTTCTCCCAAGCCAGAGGTGCAGCTCACATTCCAGCAAACCCTTTCCAATATGGCTCCACAGTAGTCTTCCCCCTGCTGTTCACAGGGTGCAGTATGAGGTCTGGCAGAGCACAGGCCTGTCCTTGGGGGAGACTCATGAGGTGTTCTAGTCCAAACATTTGTGTTCCCCTCAATTCCTATGTTGAAATCTCAACTACCAGGGTGCAGGAGTCACCATGCAGATGACTAGGTTGTGAAGGCAAAATCATAATGAACGGGATTAATGTTCTAAAAGACTCAAGAGAGACCCTTACCCCTTCCAACACGTGGAACAGGGATACAGCAAGAAGACAGTGTCTGTGAACCAGGTAGTGGTCTCAGAGGTTGAGAAACCTGTTGGTGGCTTGGCCTTGGCCTTCCCAGCCTCTGGAATTGTGAGAAAGACATTTCTGCTTCATAAGGTTACCCGGTTTGCAGTGAAGATACCCAGCTGCCCAAGAAGATGAAGATACCAGGCCTGACCTTTTGGAGGTTATGATTCTGCCATGGGATCCTGCCTTAGCTGGGAGCCAGGCCCACCTCCCTCTCCTCTGACCAGGCCTTTCCTGCTGGGTGCTGCTCTCTCACTCCTAACACTTCCACTCTTGTCTGTTGGCAGCAGAGCCCAAGTTCCCAGAAAGAAGACAGCACCCTTGAGGCAGTCTGAGTGTGGATAGGGATGACACTATCTCCTGGTTTGGGGGGACACACATACTCTATACAATTCTACTGGCCTGTGTACAGTGGGTGGACACAGAACAGATATTTGTCAAATTGAGCTTACAACCAACCACAGTACCTCAACCAGCCCCCAGCTCATTTGTAGAAATTATCTGTAAAGAATCCCAAAGCCTGCAGTCATGTGGAATGACCACTGAAGAAACCAGAGCCAAGACAGATAAATCAATGTACAAAAATAAGCCTGACTCCATTGTATCTGCAACCATATGTACCACTGGGCTTCCTGAAGACTCACCTGATCCCCTCTTTTGTTAAATTTAACAGGATATGCTGCTTGGGTGGTCACTGTATGTTTGTACCTGTATCTCAGTAGTTTTGACTGTTTCACCTCCTAACCAACCAGGCTCAAGTAAAGATTCTTTTCCTATGGCTGCAGCCCACAGAGCTCTTCTAGTATCTGAGTCCTCTCCCCTCTTACTGAGGACAGCACCCTGGATTTGGTGCCTACATTCTGTAAAGTTTAGTGCATGAACAGCTCCTCTCTTTCCCAGAGAGCTGGCATGGCACTCGTGTGTCGTGGATACTGGTTATGTGCTGGACAGGAGAGAAAGTGCAGTGGCACTCGGTTGGTAGTTCAGGAAGAAGTTTGTGACATACATTCCTGCCTGGGGAAGAGAGCATGAGCCCCTTTCTGTTCCTACTATTCTGTGGCTGGCTGGAGAGCAGAGGCAGGAGGAGAGAGACTATAACCATACTTGCTCCATGTACAGGCCAGGGTGGGTGGGCCTGCCTTGGTCTCAACCTGCGCTCCCCGTGTAAGCAGAGGTCCAGTGTCCTTGCTATGAATGGGGGATGACAGTATCCTTGCTTTCTCCACAGGGTCACCACGTAAAACAACAGGACACACAGCACTGGATGGCAGCTGTGCTAGCCATCTACCCAGTGGAGGGCATGCTCTCTCCCACCTCTCTAGCTGCTGTGGACACATGGCAGAGAAAAGGACAACTACAGTGACAGCAGTGACAGGGACTGAAGCACAGCTGGGACTGCAGGTCTGAAGGTCAACAGTCAAGCACTGTTCTTACATATTCAGGATCACGAGGCTAGGAGAAGAGAAACTGTGGCTTCTAGATGTCAACCAGCAAGATGTCTCTCTCTCTCTCTCTCTCTCTAAATCACATCAATGACCAAGAAACGGCATGGACATTCTTACTGTTTTAAAAGGCACAGCCTTTCTGGTTAAATGGATCTTAGTCTTAATGTAAACAGGCAATGGACTGATGCCACTCAGGGTGGATAAGAATCACTTTGGAGAACCCCAGGGCTTCAGAAAACCCCTTGTGTAGACCCATGCATGGCATCTAGGATGACAGGTGGTGGGCAGGGAGATGGAGGAGCAGCTTGGCCTAGTTCCCCAGAAGCAGGCTGCCTTAAGCCCTTGCTGAGGAGCAGAGATGTCCAGGATGGTCTTAGGGTAGTGATGTCCTTGAACTGGAGGCATACAATAGATCCCCTACTATGAAGGATAGGCCTCAACACCATGTGCTACAGGGCAGATTCTGAGTAAGTGTTACAAGTAGTACTTAGAACTGGTGCCAGCTCAGCCGGTGGCACAGTTCATTGGTACCCACCAGGGAGGCTGTTGTTCCATAAAGCTGTCTCCAACTCATCTACAGAGCTAAAATCAAGCATTGTCAGCTCCCAGGGCCCAGTGAGGACCTTGCCATGGCTCACATATCTCCTACTTGCTGGGCCATTGGCAGCCCCTATGCCAGCTGACTCAATGTCTCACAGATGCAGCTGATGCCTGTCTGTGCTGTGCTATATCCCGGGTGAGTAGAGATCAGGTGTGACACTGGCCACATGTGTTCCACACCAACACCATATGCTCCAGGAGCTTGCAAGGCACCATCGTTGGAAGGCAGAAGGGCAAAGTTGGTCTTCTACATCCTTCCCTGTTCCTGAGTGCAATGTAGATTTTTTTGAGAAGAATTGGCAGCAAAGACTCCTAGAGCCAGAGGATCGCAAAAGACCCAGGTCTTCTCAAGAGAGGAGACAAAAGGATAATAGCAGAGAGGACTAGGGATCTTCAGTTGGTGACTGAGCCTCAGTCCTGGTTCTGTACCTGTCTGTCAGTGCCCTGGACAGACCGCTTACTCTCTCAGAGCCCCTGCTGTCCCTCTGGCACCGTGCGCACATGGCTATTTGTGTGGATGAGATGGGCTGAGGATGTGACACAGCCCTGTGAATGCTAGTTATTATGAGCAAAGATGAAGTGCCTCAGACACAAACAACAAGCTGACATAAATAAGCCTGCTTTGTACAAGACTTTCCAGGCAAGCATGATAATCTTGATAACAATAATCATAGTAATTATAATAATAACCCCTTCCATCTGAGTAGCTGCTTTGGATTACACAGAGTTTTCCTCCATCTCTAATCTTTGAGGCCAAGTGAAATGAAAGTGTGAGTATGGGCGTGTATCCCTCCTACCCCCGGCTCTCCAGCTGCAGTGGAGACCTTCATCGGCCCCACCTTGCCCCTTGCACTGCAGTTGCCTCCATCCCCACCAGAGGGCAGGAGAACACAGACCAACAAGAAGAATCAGGCGCCACAGACCACGGGCCCAGTGTGCCAGGGCTGCTCTTGGGTGCTGACTAGCAGCTCTGGGGCAAAGGCCAGAGACCCCAGCTGCTGAGGCAGAGAGTGGTAGAGGCTGCAGTCTGAAGACTGGCTGAAGTCTGCACATGTGAGAAAGCAGTCATGTTTCCTTCACAGACAGAGAGCCTTCTGCTTTACACTGGGGCCTTAGAATTTCAAGGGGGAATGAATCAGCTGTCCTGCACGCTCACAGCTCCCTCGGGGGCTGTTTTCTGTCCCTGCTCTAACTGTGACTCTGTAGAAATGGCACCCACCTACCACCCATTTTAGACATGGTGGCATACTTTGGCACTAGCAGTAACTGGGGTACATCACACACTTGGTGACTTGGGCTTGGGCTCTTCCCTCCTTTGAGCATGCAGCATGCCATCAGCTCTCAGGGACTCTGGCGTGTGGGCCTTGTGTGTCCACCGTTTGCTTTGGGGGAGAGAACCTTTGTGATTCCCTCCAAAGATCCTGCAGCCAAACTGAGAATTTGGCACAGTTTATCTGCCTTCTGTCCCCAGTTAAGACAATGCCCCTGCCCTTTGAGCCCCTCTTTCATACACACAGCCCTGCACCTCTTCTACATCTCAGTGGGACCCTGGGACAAGGGCAGCCTGCATTAAAGCAACCTGTTGATGTTTCCCGGGCACACAGATGGGTCAGGGCTCACACAGGGTGATGGTATCTGTCATGAGGCAGTGTGGGTTCTGTGGTGGAATAGCGATGGCAATGAGAAATGCTTCCTGCAGAGTCTCTCACAAAAAAATGCTGAACTCCAAGGTATGGAACTTTAGGTTGTGGCCCCACCAGCACCTGAGTGACACAGGCATGAGGAACTTGATGGAGGAACGGGGAGGTGGGTAGGGGCAGGCTAGGATCATTGGCTGCAGGGTGAGGGCCCTGCTTGCTTTGTTCAGCAACATTACACTGTCCAACTTTCATGGGCACTGGTATGTTTGTCACCCAGGCTCTACAGGTCCCAGGTATGGTGAGTAATGGTATATACTCAAAGCTCCAGCTGTCCTCCCTTTGGGACAGTCTCACCTGGCATGCCCTTCTCTCCTGGTGGGTGCAGACCCACTCCGAGCAGCCGAGGCATCAAGCAGGCTACTTACATTCACAAATTAGCTTTGGTGAACGTGACAGAACTTTCCAAATTCATGCTGCCCTCCTCACCCTTTGCATTCTTTCTTCTGAGTTCAGAAAGGAGAAAAGAACTCAAATTGGATAGACTAAGAAACGAACAAGAACAGATTCAAATTATTCAAAGAGAGTTTGTTCAAAGGGAAAGCAAAGTGATAATGGCCAGCCTCAGATCTTCAGAATCCAGAGTAACAATGATGAATGGCTTAATTAGGGCTGCCTCGCCAGCAGATATTAGCAACCCAATTAGGGAGAGAAGGGATGGATGCTGGGGCTCCACACACACGTTGGGGCTGGCAGAGGCAGGATGTGAGGCTGACAGCTTGGCAGAGTGGTCCCTCTCTCCAGATTATTCCAGACTCAGCTCCCGCACCATTCATCAGACAGGAAGGAAGCTTCTATGCTGGACCAGTGAGACGGCTCAGTGGGTAAAAGTTCTTGCTGCCAAGCCTGAGGTCTTGAGTTTGATTCCCAGGACCCACTTAGTACGTGGAGAAATCAACTTCCAAAAGTTGTCCTCTGACCTCCACATGTGACACACACACTTTCACTGTGCTTCAATAAATAAATTAAATAAATAAATAATGAACGCATGAATACACAAGTGTAAGAAGAAATAGGAAAAAGAGGGTGGGGACTGAGGACCTAGGTTTCTGAGCCTGCCCCGGAGTGAAGAAAGAATAGGGAAGGGATGCAGCCTAATGGGCGAGAACTTTCCCTAGCACATATGAAACCCCAGGTTCATTCCCAAACAACAACATGTACACACAAGTTACTTCATATTTTGGTGAATTTTAAAGAGTAATTTTCTGAAGATGATTAGTAAAATATTCCTTCCCTTTTGAATCTGTGTGAGGGATGCAATTTTCTACAGCAAAACAACATGTCACATGAGATCAAGTTTGAAGCCACACCAGACGGAGCTATCTTCTGTGAGGTAAGACTCTAAAGACATTTGTGAAGTTAATAAGCTATGAAATTCTTCTTACTACAATATTTTTGGAAAATTTTATAAAATGTTATTTATATCAGCATGTGATGAGTTTATCATATTATTATTTTTTGGAGTTCCGGAGTAAAACCCAGGCCTGGCTCATGAACTCTATCACTGAGCTATTCCCCAGCCTCCGTACCTCACTATGCTGCCTAAGATGGTCATGAACCCTGAGGCTCAAGTGAGCCTCTCACCTCCATCTCCTAAGCAAAGTAACATGATATCCAGGATTACTAATATTTTAAATGAAGAAATATTTTTATGTGTATGTATTTTGTCTGGATGTATATCTGTGTACCATGTGCATGCTTGGTGCCTGTGGGGACCAGAAGGGATGTCGGGTCCCTAGAACTGGAGCTGTAGGTGATTGTGGGTGCTGAGAATTGAACCAGGAGCCTATGGAAGAGCAGTCAGTGCTCGTAACTGCTGAGCCATCTCTCCAGCTCCCAGCTCTAACTTCTAATGCAATTACATATAAAGTCTAGCACACACAAGCACAAATTAAAAAGTTTGAAAACTAATAGAGGAGACTATTCTTTTCCAGACACCACTCATTCCTCAACACTTCTGCTCCAGGCCCGCATCAGCTGATGACTAATACTAGCTCTCTTATACACATCTTTGTACTTTATAAATGTCATATTCCTATGGAAAATGAAGAATCTGTATAAAGCAGCCTAAATAGAAGGCACCCATAAAAATAACTACAGTGACAGCAGGGCACTATTTTTAATTCTAGCAGGACCCTATGGTCTGGTGCAGGCTCCAGCCCGAGGCCTTTCACTTCATGGCAGGGACACAAGGTCTCAGGTGGTAAGGGTGTGCTAACCCTGCCTGAGACACAACCTGAGCGAGGCTGAAGGAGAGAGCTGCTCTCACTTAGAACCCTCTGCTGTGCTTCTGCGCCTCTGGCCCCATCCCATCCTACAGACTGGAGGCATGTGCCTCAAGGGGCCTGAGCAGAAGGTCTTCCCGGACCTCCAGTCAGCAATGGAGAGTACAGCTGCCGAGGCTTCCATCTGCTGAGGTGTGTGGACAGTCTTCTGGGCTGAGAGGAAGGGCTTTAAGCTACAGGCAGCACTCGGTGAGTCTCAGGCAGGTCATGTGGATGCCAGATGTTGATACCATGTGTTTTCCTCAATGATTTCTACCTTATTATTTTTTTTTTTGAGACAGGGTCTCTCACTAAACAGCTTACTGGTTGGCTAGGTTGACTGACTAGTGAGTTCAAGGATCTGCCCTGCCTCTTGTCCCCTATCCCCACCCAGTACCAGGCCACAGATGCACCTCAGAGCCCAGCCTTTTATGTACCTGTTAGTAAGTTGATCTCGGGTTTCTACCCTTGTGTAGCAAGAACATAACTGATGGAGTTAGCTCCCTAGCCTGTGGGTTCCATTTCTTTAAAAGGGATCAAATGTTGTCACTTCCTCTACTTTATTATCAGAGAAACTGAAACATGGATGGTTCCAAGACTTGGATGTCACTTGGCTGCAGCCCCAGCAGCAGTGTCCACAAACAGCACTGCTTCCTCTGTGGTCTGTCTTGTCTTCCCAGGCCTGGTGTGGGAGGTGGGGGAGGTGGGGCCACATCCCAGGGGAGAAGGCAGATGGGAGCCTGCCTACCCCAGTTCCCTCTGGACAGGTCTTTTGAAGGAAAAGCTGGCACCTGGGAGACTCTCTTGCTGCCACCACCTGCTCTCCTCAGCCCTACCTTAAGAGAACAGAGCCTGGGTGGTGCCTACCCTGGGGACCCAGGGTTAGCATGTTGATGCCAGCAGTGTTTACACGAGGCAGGCGGGCAGTGACAGGTGTAAAAAACAAGGATGACAAATAGTTCCACCAGCTAAAACACTGGTGCAGTAGAGACGGCTGTAGCTGAGTATCAGCTGCGCCAGGCAGAGGTCCCAGCCTGTTGCCCTGGGAGAGGAAGGAGGCAGAAGTCACAGAGGTGCCAAGGTTGGATGTCCACTCCCTAGGCTCTTGATGCCTGGCCTTTCCAGAAGAAGAAGCATGGGAGACTTGGGAGCTAAGAACACTTCTAATGGCCACATTGGCAAGGAGGAGGGAGGGACAGAGTCTAGGCCAGCCTGGGGGCAGGTAGGGAAGACTGTTCTATCCTGGATGCCCTGGCCTGACAACCTTCTCTGGAGTCTGGCATGAGGGTGCACTGCTTCCTCCCCACTTGGCTCTTCTCATTCTGATTCTCCCTGACATTGACACTGGGTGAAGTAGGGCTGGGTCTAGTCCTGGAGGAGAAGGATGATGGGCTCTCTGCTTCAAACAAACAGCTGGGTGCTCCAGGAGCATGAGTCTGTAGTGGTGCTCCCTTCCTGCTTTGGGGAGATCGGTCTTGGCTCAAGCTGGCATTCATTCACTGTAGGGCCACTCACCAGGCCACCAGAGCCACCTGGCCTCAGGTTCCATTCTCCAAGGTATTCTCGTTATCTCTGCTCCTACTCCTCTTGCGTTTCCCTCTCCCATCTCCTCTGTTCAGTAGGTTATAAGAACTTTTGATGTCACTTGGCCAGTAGGTATCAGAAGTCCAGCCCTTGGTTCCAGATCCAACAGCATAGTTTCCCTCTGTGGTCTGTCTTGTCTTCCCAGGCCTAATGGGGGAGGTGGGGCCACGTCCCAGGGGAGGGAGTAAATGGGAGCCTGCCTACTCCAGTTCCCTCTGGGCAGAATCCATTCACATGATTCAAATGCAGGAGAAACGTTTGTTGTATCAGCAGCACCTTTACTTATACATCTGTCTACTGTGGCTTTCTTTCCCTTGCTTCTGTTCTCCGCATGGTATCCAGCCTCTGCTTGGATTTTAGGTTACTGGGTGGTACAACCTCTCTATCACTTTAGAGGCAAAATGCTATGCCAGCTGGTGAGGACAGAGGTAAGTTTTCTAGAGTCTCAAGTATTTGTTTCATGCCATGCATGTTCTCCATGCCACAAAGGGAAAAGTCATATTCCACACAGAACATACATGGCACACAGTGGGCATGCCATAAATAACCTACGCTGGGCGGTGGTGGCGCATGCCTTTAATCCCAGCACTCGGGAGGCAGAGGCAGGTGGATCTCTGTGAGTTCGAGGCCAGCCTAGTCTACCAGAGCTAGTTCCAGGACAGGCTCCAAAGCTACAGGGAAACCCTGTCTCGAAAAACCAAAAAATAAATAAATAACCTACATTTCTGCTGTGTTTTAGATCACTCTAATTGTAAGTGGCTTACCACCTGCAATTAAATGTTTTTCTACTTAAACTTACTTAGAACAACAGGACATGTAGTGCAACCTACAACATTAATCGGAGATTTTTGGGGGTTAGAGGTGTTAGGGATTTAACCTGGAGCCTGGCACATGCTAGGTGAGCAATCTACTGCTGATCTTTAGCTTCCGCCCTACAAAGATGCTTGATACAGTAAAATGGATGAATACTGTAAGTAACCTCATGTTCATCCATCTTACTAAAAGTGCCTGCTTCCCTCATATTAGGGAGCACTGTCTTAGCACCCAGCATGGCCCAGGCACCAGGAATGTATCCTTGCCACTCAGGGGGCATGTGCAAGAGCAAGAAGTTGGGTGCCAACTGGGCTGCAATCTGAGAGATCTGAGAGGAGTTACTCTTTCTTCTGCCTGCACTGACTTCCTTGCCCAGTCTCACTTGCCACTTCTCCATGCTGCTTTCTCTCCTACTGGGGCCAGACCAAAACAGGGTAAGATGGTGATTGAAGGGAATCACGGGACAGAAACCTCAGAGGTGGGTCAGGAGCCAGATGGGTGAGCAGGCTAGGTAGAAAGTAGTGGGGAGAGTAATTTTCAAAAACTTGTGGAAAATTCTAGAATTTGACCTTGAAGGACCTGGGCAAATCACTGTGTGTGACGATGTCCTTAGCTGTAAACTGTGGTGCTTTCTCAGGGTGTCTGTAGGAACCCAGGGCCTGGAAAGGTACTCTCTGAAGTGTGTGTGTGTGTGTGTGTGTGTGTGTGTGTGTGTGTGTGTGTCTCCGTGCAGTACACTAAGGTGGACAAGAGAGGATGTACAGGAACTCTGCGGGCAAATGGCTGCTCACATCCACCTGCCCCACCATATCTCTATATATATTGGGAAAGAAACCAGGTCATCTTTCTTAGAATTCTGGAAGGAGGCAGCAAGCCTTCTATACCTGATAGGCCTTGGGGGCCATCAGAAGGAAGGCCTTCAAGAGCAACACCCCATCCCCCTATACAAGAACCATGGGAGACTGGGGTGGGGTGCCAGACTGGGACCAGCCTAGGTCACTCTGTCCAGTGGGTACCCTCAAAGTGGCTTTGGCTGGACAGATGCTTGTTGCTCTCAAGGATGAGGCTTGATTAGTTCTCCCAGTAGTGGCTCCAATGATTCCCAGCAGGCCCCCAAGAAGGCTGCAGCCCCCTGCAGTCCCCAGCCTTTGCCCAGCCCGTAGGCCACATTGTGCCCAGAGGCCCCATGCTGCTCTTTTCACCCATTTTGCATGGTCAGTGGTAGGCAGTGTCTTTGAAGTCCTGTTTTCTGTTCCAGTTGGAAACTTTGCTCAGAACCAAAATTAGAGAGGCTGTACAATCAGTCTGCAATTTAAAATGCCACACAGGCCTCTTCTCCTATCCCCCCTTTAAAATGTCATCTTAATTAGATGGCACCTGGCTTCATGTTTTCTGAATTTCAATGTAATTTCCTGAAGGCCTTTTCTTCCTAGTAGTTATTTTTACCCTCAGTGTACGGTGGAAGGAGTGACGGAAGCCTGTTTCGTGGCTCAGCCGTCGGGGTGGGCTGTCTACTAGCAATAGAGGTTGCAGAAACCCAGAGGGAGGGGTTTCAAGGTCACTGTACGTAATTCAGCACACATTTGAGGCATTTCTTGGATACAAGGCCATGCTGGGGCGGGAAGGGAAGAAGCTGGGGTAGCTAGGGCCAGCTGCCCGCCTCTTGCCTGCCCTCATCTTACTCACTAGGGCAGCCACTCACTCTCTTTGTTAATCCCCTCCTTCAGCAAAGATGGAACAGGGAGCAATGGGACTGACCTGCTACGGCCTCCTGAGGAACTGTGAACTCTTCTCTGCACATTAGGGGAGACCTGTTAGAACCTGATTCAGGTTTTTCTAAAATCCACATGCTGTGATGCCAACGTCCAGTCATGTACAATACAACTGTATTCTGGGGTACAATTTTTAAAGAGGTCCTCAAGTTGAGATGAGATCATAAAGACCCTTGTCAGCATGACTGACATCTTGTAAGAGATTGAGCACAGACGCAAAGGGAAGGAAGACCATTCGAAATTACAGGGACAAGATGACCATCTACAGCTTGTGGAGAAAGATCAGAGAAGAAACCAGCTCTGCTGCCACCTTGATGTAAATCCAGCCCCTACAACTATGAGACAATAAATGTCTGTCATCTAAGTCCCCTGTCTATGGGACTTTGGCCAACTTAAGACCAACATAGCTCCCAGTCCCCTTCCTGGGCTGTGGCACACAGTTTTTTTCATCATCCTGGCAGGCCAGGCAGGCTCTGGAGTCTCCCCTCCAGTGTCTCACTCAAAGTTGGTTTTGCTCTCAGCACCTAACTAGCCGCCCTTCTCCAGGCTCTTCACAGGTCCTGATGCCAGTTCCAGACTCCGCCCCTGATGGAGCTCCAGGCCTTTGCTCTTCCCAGACCTCCAGGCTGTAAGATTCTCCTCCTCCTGCTCTTTGTCTCAGTCTAAACATAACCCACAAGAGAAGGGACTTCTGGCCTCCTCTGTACCCACTCCCCAAACTATAAAGCAGACATTTCTGCTCTTATCTTTGCATGTTTTTCATTTCTTTAATTGAACCATCACAGCATGGAAGCAGACAGTTTTGTCTCCATGTTGACCTTTCTCTTCCCAGGTAGCTGGCGATCTCTGAGTGGGCAGGCCCACTTCGACTGTGCTCTCTGTGTTTAGTTATGTTCACTGCTTGTAGAATGGACGTACTCCAGGCCATAAGCTGAGATGGGTGCCAAATCTAGCGCTTTGTCCTTAGAGGGCCAGGCAGTGACAGGGTGAACTTAAGGTAGGATTAAGGAGGTGGAGGAGGAATTGCCCAGAGTTCATTCTCAAGGTTGGTGCTCACCACAACAGGAAACCCAGAACAGCGGGTAAGCCATGAGAGGAGCTGATGTCACAGGGAAACAGAACCGGGACTCAAGGACTTCTGGCTTCCCTGATGCCTCCAGAGCACTTGGAGAGATGCGCTGGCTGTGTTCCAGCAGAAGTGGCAGTGTCTTCCCTTGGCATCTACCTGTGAGTGGCACAGTGGTACAACCACATGGGTGCAGCCTACATGTGTGGGCAGAGCAGGTCACATTAGCTTGTGGTGAGTCTGAAGTGGGTGGCAAGTGACACTATAGAAGTGAGTCATGTATGCACAAGACAGTCAGAGGGAGGTTCTGGATATACTGTCTAAGTTCCAGACCCATTAACATTCCTCCTAAGTTATCCAGATTTGAATTTTACTGCAAATGAAAACTGCGGAAGAAGAATGTGAACAGGAAAGTGTGAAATGTTTGCTTATATCTGCCCTCCCCAGAGGAACTTCAGACAATTTTTGAGTCTAATTGTGTAATTAATCCTGAGGGGCTTCTCCCCTCAGGAACTAATAATAGCTAGATACTTCAAAAGTTAAGACATGATGTCAAGTTCAACCATCCAAAATTCCTTGTTTTGAATAAGGGTGTGATTTTCACTGGTGACAGTGTCCTCCTGAGCTCAGAAACATCACAAGAACAGCAGCTTGAGGAAGGACCAGTGAGCCCCTCCTGGGATGACCCCAGGTTTTCACCAGGCTTCGAGATAAGACGGATTAAGCAGAGATCTTGGGCCTCTAGAACTCTAGGCAAAGCCACTGAGAATCAAGGAAATTCTAGTCAGGGGCTCACAGATGTCTGGGTGAGGACCTCTGTTTCTCCTTGTTGAGGCGGCACCAAGTGTGGCCTTTACCTTCAGTGGTTTGTATCTACAGTTTATTCTACTCCAGCAGAATGCCCATGCCAAGCACCCTCTTGTATTCGACAAGCCAGGCACACAGCAAATGAATAAACATTTGTTGAGTGAATTTGTAAAGAAAGATTGAAAATCTGGGTGGTGGTGACATGCACCTTTAATCCCAGCACTCAGGAGGCAGAGGCAGGCAGATTTCTGAGTTTGAGGCCAGCCTGATCTACAGAGCAAATTCTAGGACAAGCATGGTTAGCCAGACAAACCCTGTCTCAAACAACAACAACAACAAAGAAGACCAAGAAAAGAAAGATTGAAAAAACACTGAACCCAAGGATTAGGAGACTTGGGGCTCCTATCACATGTCTCCCTCTTGTTCTGTGGAAGGAGAGAGTTGCACTAAACAGACAGAGATGGTAGCTCCTTCAGCTGGAGGATCAGTCCACTCAAGGCTGATAAAGAGCAAGTCTCGGGGATGGAAGTTGATGTGGTCAGTGGGAGCACAGCCACTCTGAATTAGCCATGCTGGATCTCCCTGAGGTTGCTATCCACCGCCACTGTGACACTGCAGCTGGCATGCAGGCGCTTTACATCCTTGTGTGTCAGAGGAGCTCCCTGCTCCAGAGGATGGAGCCCCTGCCCAAACCTCACCACCAAGGTGCAGGCTCAAGCTCTGACCCTTTTTGGATGACACTTCTCAATCTTCTCCTCCTCAGGGCCTGTCACTCAGGAAATGGCTGGAGAGGATTCCTTAGGTACACCGGTGACACTGCCGGCTGCACACACTGGGGAGTGTGTTTCAGGAATGCTTCTCCTCTGCTTCAATACTCCTCTGAGTGTCACATTGGGCCCTGGATCCCACCAGTTGGTTAGGGGATGGCTTTCTGTCTATCAGCTTTGAAAAGACTGAGAAGGCAGGGTCTGTGTCTTGCTGATGTATCCTACCCCAGCCACGGCTGGAGCCTGCACCCCAAAAGCATGGTGAAGTAGCATGGCAGGCTACCTGGGACTCCTGTAAGCCCCTCTCTACTGACTGCCTTGGAAGTCCCATTTCAGGCTAGAAAACTTCCTGAGAGAGCCCAGAGGTACCCACGTCCACGCAGAATAAATAGGTGGCATGTCTTGGGTACATTTTGGGTGCTGAGACAGCATTTGATCTTTGTAGAAATTTTGGGTGGCATTGCTTATAGGCAGAAAAAGTGTTTTCTTCCTATGAATCATTCAATTAATTATAGAGCACTTGCTTGTAATAATGTGAGACATGTAAGAACAAGGAAATGTCAGGGCAAGCCATAATTATAAAGCTTGGGACACTGGGTCAAGCGAGGAACCAGTTACGTGGTGAAGAAATCAGCAACACAGTCAGAAGTCCTAACAGCTGGCAGGTCAGGGGCAAGTTGGGGTCAAAACACCTTCTGAGATGCAGCCGGAACACAAGCCGTAAACATGCAGGGCACTGTCCATAGCCTTAAACACGCAGGGCACTGTCCATCACAGATAAGAACACTCAGGGCACTGTCCATAACCCTAAACACGCAGGGCACTGTCCATCACAGAAAAGAACATGCAGGCAAAACACCCATACACAGCAAACAAAAAATTTTAATCCCCCCCACAAAAAAAAAAAGAAAGAAAAAAGGAAGAAAGAAAAGATGCGGCCTGCAGTTCCTCATACAAGTTGGGAAGCTGAGTCAGGAAGGAGGTGGCCAGGTTGAGGTTCTGGGGTGCTGGTATTTGTCAATGGAACTCAGCAGGAACGTAGGTAAGAACAAGCTCAGACTGGCCAGGGGCTGGAGAAGGGGTGGGGGCAGTGGTAGAGAGTCCTTGGAAAAAGTCAATAGCTTGAACCACCAAGTGGCCAGGGGATCCTGGGCTGGTACAGAGTCCTTGAAAAACAAAACACCACACTGACCAGGAGAGTCCAGGAGCGGGAAGGAGGGATATGAGACACAGGTGCCACTGTTGGAAGATGCACTGGAAGGACCCAAGGATGGGGGCGCTCGGGGTCTCATACCTCCATGTGAACCAACAACTCTGAGCAGGACCTGGGTTTGGAAACCAGGCCTTTTAGCCTCTCTGAGTCTAAACCATCTTCACTGCAACTTCATAAGTAGGTGGGGACCAGCACAGCCTCTCGGCAGGGGTAGGAGTTCTCAATGAGTTAGTGCAGCCAAGGGCTCAACATGCAGAGCCCCTCTGTGGGAGACTTCACTACAGACCAGCACACTGAGCTCCACAGAGATGGCACAGGGGCAAGTAAGTGCCAGATGGGCATTGGGTGCCTCTGTGACTCCCTGAGGAAAAGCAACAAAACATGGGCAAAGGCTATCCTAAGAGGCTGAGAGGCAAAATGTCATCACACCAATTCTTTGTGCAAACTTGCCAGGAGGAAGGCAGGAAGTAGCACCGGATGCTCCAGTCAGCTTCTCAGAGCATTCAGGCAGATGACAAAGGAAAGCTGAAGACATGGTAAAGACAGGCGATGTATGTTAGCAAAGAGAAACGAAAACCTAGGTCTTTCTCAAAGGAGAAACAAAAAGCTCAAGGTCCCAAAGTGCCGGAGAGGCCTTCTTTGGCCTTCTCTTCCGAGCATCACCCCAGGTCAAAGGAAAACACGTTGGCTTATCATTGGTAATGTGAAGAAACTGAGAGAGGTCTGGAACAACATGGCGGCAGATGACAAGAAGCCGTAAGGGAAGAAGGTTGCTAAGTGCAAGGAACAATTCAAAAAGGATATTGTTGCCTACAGGCACACGGGAACCTGACACAGGGGAGGGAAGGAAAAGAGGGGCATTGCCAAGTCTGAAAAGAGCAAGCAAGAGAAGAAAGATGAGGAAGATGGAGAGGATGATGATGAATAAGTTGGTTCTAGATTTTTCTTATCTATAAAACTTTCAGTCCACCATGTACGCAGTCCTTTTAAAGAAAAAAAATTGAAATGGGTAAGTTTTTTTAAAATGCAGTTAGCCCACTAGCAAATGTGTCATTAGACCTGTCCTGGTGGCATTTTCAATAGCACTAGCCTTGCCTGGTACAGCTGGACGTTGTAAACTGGTATGGGAACTTAACGTAGGCTCTTGTTGTCATACATCACTGACTACCAATTACTGTCCCCACGAGGACAGGAGTTCTCTTCCTCTTCAGTTGTCTCTGATACAACTCATTTGGAATAAATGCTTGTTAATGGAATATTACTCCATTGTAATAAAAAGCGCTGTTTTGTTGACATTTTGAAGATTTGCTAAAGAAAAGCTGTAAGACAGAGTTAGGGCTTGGACTAGGTCTTGCTGACTTTCACAGCCTGTGCTTTGGGCTTCCCAACACCTCCTCTGGATGAGGCTCAGTCACAGTGATACGCTCACTGAGGTCCATTAATACTGGAGGCTGCGGGGAAGGTGCATCAAGGGCAGGGCCAGCTCTGGGGTAGTAGTCAACACTTACCCAAGCTCTGCTGTCTGGAGCTCTGTGCTGCTTGCTCTGTCCTCTGTCCGCCAGTGTCCACTGTACTCCTATGATCTAGCAGTAGAGTACTTGGAAACCAGAGGGACTGTGCCCTTGCACTGACTGGAGAGAGGTGAGACTGTGGCCCCTTGGGAGAGGGCGGGCAAGCACCAGCATGTCAGGGAACTGGAGCAGGCCTGGCTTCTCCAACTAAAACTGTGGACTGCTGTTGAAATTAGTAGGAGACAAGTCAAACTCATTTGTAAAATAATGTTTAAGAAAAATTCCTCTAGTTGGTTCAGTTGACATCCCTGAAGGAGGCTACATAAAAGGCCGGTGGTCTCAATCTCCTGGTCTCGAGTAGTCCCCTTCATATCCATGGCTTCAGGCGCATGCTGCCACCTACAAAGCTAAGCTGCAGGTATTTTCATTTGCTTCTCAGGGGTAAGCTAAAGGCATCAACCCGTTTTGCTGATAATTGAGTCTCCCAGGTTGCACGGGCATGGCAGACAAGCTTCCCTAACCTTTTTTCTGTTCTGTCATCAGAATTTCTGTCTAATCCGTGGGATACTCCTGTCATGGTCCTAATACGCCTCAATTATCAAACTCACCCAGTGAAGAAGCTAGGTAGGTAATCCAGAGTGTGTGACTCCCTAAATCCAGCATTCCCACTGTTGAACTCTCAACTTCTCCAGGTGCCATAAGGGCTAAAGGAAGGAATGGAAGCCACTGAGGATGGGGTCTGGAACCCGGCGAGCAGTTACTGGGTGTCAGCTCCTGTATGCTGTACAGTTGTCTAAGGGTGTGCTGTAGCTAAGAGCCAGGTGATACTCAGGGCAGCCACCACCTGGTGTGACCACTGCCTGGTACTTCTCTTCACTCTAAACTTCAGGTGCTGTGAGCTCCTGGACTCCATGCCTGAGACAGTGGAAGTCTTTTTTTTTTTTGTTTTTTGTTTTTTTTGTTTTTTGAGACAGGGTTTCTCTGTGGCTTTGGAGCCTGTCCTGGAACTAGCTCTTGTAGACCAGGCTGGTCTCGAACTCACAGAGATCCACCTGCCTCTGCCTCCCGAGTGCTGGGATTAAAGGCGTGTGTCACCACCGCTCGGCCGGCACAGGAAGTCTTTAACCTTTCTAGGATTACAGGAAGCTCTTTTGGGATGAGAGAAAGCCCAAGACTCATAAGAGAAACTTCACAGTGCCCGCTTTCCCCCTATGCACACACGAAAGCACCACACAGGAATGTGCCCACATATGGGTGCACAGTTACATATGGTGTGGGCAAGTGTACACGTGCCCTCACATGCTTTCATTTCTGGGCTTGTAGCCTTAGGGCCCCAGGTTAGATCCACCCTGGTAAATGATAAAATGTGGGTATCTAAAAGGATTCTGGGTTTGGGCTAAGGCTGCTCTCTCCTCAGGTAAACTGTGCCAATCTCTCTCAGCAGAGCCATAAACCAGCTGGTTTCCATCCTGCTGAAGATGCCCTTTTGGTACCCGCTGCTCTGTGCAGACCACTCTCTCTGCTAGAGCTCTACATTTAATAATGTGGCCAGTCTCAGGTCTGCATAAATTAAATGTGAGTGTAGCTTGAAGGTTTCAGTTTACAGAAAGAGGCTTTCAAAATCCCTGAGTTATTTGATATATCAAACCAATAGCTCATTATTAGAAGTAATTCAGAGACAAGAAAGAGAAGGAATGAGTTGTAGAGACTAATGCTGATAGGACAGGCCCCTTTGGGTTGGGTGGAGCTGGGGACCATGGTGACCCAGCAAAAACTTGGCAATCACAGCTCTACAAGTCACATGCAGCATCACTCCAGCCCCTCTGAAAGGGGGTTCTGTGCATTGGATCAGAGAAAGCACAGCTCCAGACCCCAACTCCCAGAGCATGGTTTGTGTCACAGACAAAAAAAAAAGGCTCTGCAGCAAGAGGCTATGGGAGGGCTGATGCCAGGGCTGGAGATGGAACCCAGACAGCAAAAGCAAAAGCAAAAAACCAAACCCAAACAAAACACATTTACTTGGGCTGTGGGCTCACATCTTGCTGGAGCGCCAAGGACTGGCTCTGCCAACTATCAGCTGTGTAACATGGGGCTGCCACTCAATCTTTCTGAGCTTCAGGTTCCTTCTCTGGACCAGGTGTGGATACAGTGAGCCTCCTCAGCCTCCAAGTCCTTCCTGTCCCTATGTCAGGATGCCTACTCAATCTGCGAGACGCTTGCCCTTATGTTCTTAATATGTTCCAGTCATCTAACTCACTTTTAACAAAGCTAAAGCCTGGACGCTGGCCTTCCTTTCAGGGCAGCACAAATATTACTTCTGGGATTCACATTAAGATAAGCATATTGCCGGGCGGTGGTGGCGCACGTCTTTAATCCCAGCACTCAGGAGGCAGAGGTAGGTGGATCTCTGTGAGTTCGAGGCCAGCCTGGTCTACAAGAGCTAGTTCCAGGACAGGCTCCAAAGCTACAGAGAAACCTGTCTCGAAAAACCAAAAAAAAAAAAAAAAAAAAATAAGTATATTGCTCTTAGATGTAGCCTGTTGGCTGGGATAAAACCAGAAGCAGGGTATCTGGCACACCTCCTGGCATATACATGCTCAGCATGTGGGTGCTGCCACTGCCTTTGTGGTCACCACTTCTACTACCATGCCAGTGTATGTGGGGGTTAAAGAGTTCTCTTCTGCTGGTTACTTATGCCTTCCTGACAAAGGCCTGGCCTCCCCTCCTCCCTCCCCTCTCCTTTTCACAGATAGAGAAAGTGTCCTACACAGCTGTCATTGTTGTTTTGGATCCTCTATGGCGCAGCTCACCCTCCTGGCCCTGCTCAGCTGCACACATCTTTCCTCCCTTCACAACTCCCTCTCCCCAGTGTGGCAAAACTGGGACTTTGAAGGAGGGGAGAGCACTCCACCCAGCACTGCCTGGTCATTTTTCAATTCTGCCTTGCTGACTAACACAGCATTTCCTAATTACAATTCTACTAGGAAGCTGTACAGTTTCATTAAAAAAGAAAGAAAGAAAGAAAAAAACCCACCCAAATTCTGGCCTCACAAAAATTCTCACCTTATAAAAAAAATAAAAACACACACACAAACAAAGCCAATCCAATTAAGCAGGTGTGCTGTGCCCAAGGAAGACATTCATGCAGCTGTAGGCTGTGTGCCAGCAAAACAGGATAGAGTTTAGATTCAGGAATCCAAGGCCAAGTCTAGAAACTGTATGCACCAGCTGTGTGGTGCTGGCCAAGGGGGTTGGCCACTCTGGGTCATGGCTTCCTTGACTGTACTGAATATTTTGGCTCATGAGGTTACCATGTGGATGAGGGGATATGGATGGATGTCTGTGCTCTGTAAGGTGTGTAGCACTGCCAATGTCACCTGTGGGAGGAGGTCACACATCTGGGATATAATGGGGTTTGGAGGTAGGTGAGGTTTATCTGACCCACCTTGGGCTTTGTCCTTAGGCCCATTAGCTGAGGGTTAATCTCTGTAAGCAGATGTTTCTTCCTCCAGGGGCACTAGGACTTTAGCCAGGGCTACAGAACCCTAAAAGCTTAGGAAATGGAAAGGGCTCTACCGCTATGTGGGGAATTCTATGCACGGGGGGGGGGGGCAGTTTTGAGACTCTTAGATGATGCACACCTCTCAAGAAGAGGTCTAGGATGGCAACTGGGGTCATCTCATTTTATTCCTAGGCGAAGAAATGGTACCCCAGAGCCAACTCAGACACTGTCTTGGAGTCCCGGTCTGCTCTGATCACAGGCCAGTTTTTTTTTTTTAAAAATATTCATTTATTTATTATGTATACAATATTCTGTCTGTGTGTATGCTTGCAGGCCAGAAGGGCACCAGACCCCATTACAGATGGTTGTGAGCCATCATGTGGTTGCTGGGAATTTGAACTCAGGACCTTTGGAAGAGCAGGCAATGCTCTTAACCTCTGAGCCATCTCTCCAGTTCCTACAGGCCAGTTCTATTTCCCAGAAGTGGCTGAAATAGCTAGGTGACAAGGAGGCTCCCCAACACCACCTACCCCAGCCCTTAGTGTTGGCACCTAGCAGCCAATCACTGGCTGAGGGCCAGCACTGCAGGTTCTTGGGCAAGGTAACCATCTGGTCATAGGCACTCTCAGAAGCCATGCTCTGTGGCCTCAGCATCTGACTGCCCTTTTGTGTAGGGTGGGAAGCAGCCAGAGCCCAGGCACACTGCTGTAGATACACAGAGGAGACCAGGGAGCAGGGAGCTGCCTTTGTACCCCTGTTCATGCGGGCAGGCGTCCTTGGACGCAACAAGGCTGAGGGCTGCTAGAGCTTGCCTCTGCATGGGAAACAAACACTGTTCCCTACAAATCTGAAGGACTTTGTTTAGCTGAGCTCAATTCCGGAGACTGTCACCCCGGCAACGAGTCTTTGGGGGATTTACATCTCATGCATCACAACAGAGGAAGAGCCTTTCAGCAAGTAAGGAGGGCACAAAGACCATAACACAACCTTCCCCCATCCCGGGAACACTGCCACAAAACAAAATACCAGAATCAGGAACAAAAATCTCCCACAGCCCATTTGGCCTTGGCTGGCAATTAGCCAATGAGGAATTTAAACTTAATCAAACTTTCATGTCTTCTTGTAAAGCTCAGGAAATCAGTAATTGGCTTTATAATTGAATTTTCTGATCACGTATCAAAGGACTGGGCCCTGCCAAAGGCAAAGGAGTAGCCTGTCTTCAGTAAGGACAGCCAGAGGCCCAGTGGAGGCTCTAGGAGGCAGGGCAGCAGGAGCTACTGGTTGGCTAAGAATAGAGCCTGTTATTTATAACCAGGAGTGAGACCTTTGATAGCCAAGCTTTGCCCTTGTAAAGTGGTCTTCCCCAAAACCCACCCAGAAGCCCAGGGTTCCCAGTGTAGAAAAGCAGCCTTTGGTAACTGTAGCAGCACAGAGCGGGTAGACAATGGGAAGAGGAGGCAGGGGGATATGCTGGTCACAGGAGCAGTTCCAGAGCATAGGGAGAAGAAAGACTACTGAAGGGGTAGAAGGGGCAGCCAATGTTTCTCTTACATAATGGAAGGGAGCTGGTGCTTCCTATATATATACTGAGGGAGACAGAGGGAGCCGGGGATGTGCAGCCTCGGGCACTGACAGCCTTAGCGAGAGTGTCAACAGCCACGTCTCAGCTCTGACATACCTAGCTAGGTGCTGGGTCTTTGCGAAAAGTGTCACCATCACTATCTCATTGCATCTTTACCACAGCCCAAAGAGGAGGGCGACTTACTATCTCCATTTCACACTTCATAAAAATAAGGCTCTGAGGACAGAGGCGGATGCCCTGGGAGCTGGGAGTTGGGCTGTCTATGCATCTCCTTTACCTGCAGATGCTCCCCCACCACTCAAAAGCAGGGTGAGGGCTAGGCGGAGAGCTGGAGAGCTGACAATTCACCATTCACCAATTAATGCAGTCAAAACATTTCCTTTCCTACAGGCAAGCTACGGTCTATACAGACTTGACAAAGAACTTGTGTGCAGGATATAAAAATCCCAATGGCAGGCAAGATCACTCAGCTGGTAAAGGTGCCTAGCACTAAGACTGATGACATGAGTTTGATCCCTGAGACCCACACGGTGGAAGGAGAGAACCAACTCCTGAAGCTGTCCTCTGACCTCCACATGTCAGTGCATGGCACTACTGCCCCAACAATTACTAAAAATTTAAAAATCCCCTTCTAATTCATGAATAAAACTCTAATAAATGCTGAGAATAAAAAGTTAAAACATCTTACAGTAGAATGACCAAAAGGCATATTAAAAGATGTTAAATTTCCGGAGTCATCAGGGAATAGAAGAACAAAGATGAAAAAGAATAACAATTCAAATGTCAGTGAGAGTGTCTCAGAATGGAGCCTCACACATTTCTGGTGGAGCCGTTCCGGAAAGTGCTTTTGGAATTTTATACAATCGTCATACTCTGTCATATGACCTAGCAAGACTATCCCAGCAACATGGGAAGTGTGAGGCTCAGAGACAGATGAGGCACTCCAAAAGTGGCCTCCTAAGTTACTGCCAGAGCCAGAGTAGGCACTCCTGCAGTTAGAATGTGGCTCTGCTACCAGCCACTCAAGTAGCTTTGCTCATTGATAAATTGGTAGTAATAACACCTATCACAGGGTTGTCGGTACAA
This sequence comes from Ondatra zibethicus, assembly GCA_004026605.1. Lineage (NCBI taxonomy): Eukaryota > Metazoa > Chordata > Mammalia > Rodentia > Cricetidae > Ondatra > Ondatra zibethicus. The sequence goes on along the minus strand of PVIU01005248.1, from coordinate 35,534 downwards.
TTCAATGATACAATATGGTGTTCCCTAACAACCTAAGTATCTAATGTGCATCAAACACACAGTCTGTGCCAGTCTCCACTGTCAATCATTTGACATGACAACTGCCATGCTCTTGGCTTGTGTTGTGAGGACAACCTACAGAGAAGGGAGCGGACAGAGGTCATACAGGTAGCACACTGGGACCACACAGCACACAAGGTAGTCTTGCACTTGAGTTTTAAAATTCCGTACAATGTCCCCGAACTTGCCACTGAAGTGCCAATTTTATTTACCCATATCTGTATAGCCTAGAAACTAGTCTTATATTAAGTATAAGTGAAATTATATATTTAGTATGTCAGTGATTTATTTTCAATAAACATTAAAATATAAACAATTGCAAAAGTTGAAGTAAAAGGCTGACCTTCTACCACTGAAACTTGTACTTCACCAAAGTCTATATGCCAGGCCAGGGAGCTGCTAGCATCACCTGGGAGATGTCCCCAGACCTCTGCCTGACACACAGAAGGAGGACAGAAACTCAAGAGCCACCCACATGGCATACTCATCCCATGTCAGCATTTTTAGAGCTGGGGCTGTTCTGTCACAATAGTGGTTGACAAGCTGAGTCTTCAGCTTCGTTCCACATTACAAGACAAGGGAAGCTCTCTGAGTTAGCCAGGTCCAAGTACTAGCTAGAAACAGACAAAAGGGCCAAGAGACCAGGCCTCTAACTATACTGGCGGCAGTTTCTCCATGAGTTGGTGGCAATCTGGTTAAAATACACACCAGAGGTATCTGGTGTGCTGATAAGAGCATGATGTCTTTTCTTCCTCAAGGAACAGTAGTCATTTCCCAGACTCCTCTGAAAGTGTGACTATGAGACCGAATTTTGACCAAAGGAATGAATGTATCCTGGCCCAGACATAAGCCTGTACCCTTCCCTGTCTGCTGGCCTGTGACAAGAGTCCAACAGAAGACTGAGTGGAGCTGAAGGGACAGCAGAGCCACTCTCCACAGAGGAGCTGGCTACTGTACGCATGGGACAGTGTCCCTCACTATTATCCACGCTTTCACATTGGACTGTCATGGGAGGAAGGGAGAGAATTTACTTTTATGCCAAAACCAGAGCCTAGATCTAGGAAAAAAGGTATCCAGTCCTCAGAGGGCTTCCCACGGGGCTATGCTAACAAAGTAAAATCTCCTGTAATCCTGGCTTTCTACTCCATCTCCTCTATGGCCCAAGTTTGGGAGGACTGGGGTTGTCTGGATGGCTGGGAATAATGAGCAACAATACAAGCCTACAGGGTACTCAGTTCTCTGTGGTAGCTCTGGGAGGCTGGAGCACCTAGGCAAAGCTGCAGTTTGAGAGGAAAGAGCAGCTCAGAGACTGCAGGAGGGCAGCGCTTTCCTGGGCTGGACTGGAACAGGAGCAGGAGAAGCCTTGCAGTTGTGGAGAATGGACTGGAGAGGTGTACACTGGTGCTGGGAGACAGCTCGACAGTGGCTCTCAGAGCAATCACTACTAATGCTAGTCAGCCATATGAATTTGTCTCTGTTCCTTACACCCAACCAAGGACACAGGCATGGGTCTTTCTCTAACACACATGCATATGTACACATCATACGTACACACAGACACACCACAGACACAGACAGACATACACACACCATACAAATACAGACAGACATACACACACCACTCAGATACAGACAGACAGATACACACACACACACACACACACACACACACACACACACACACACACACACACACACACACACACACAGTGCTATAAGGCCCTGAAGGAAATAGCTCCCAGATGCCCGAGTGTCAGGGAGTCAGGAAAAGCTTCCAAAGGAGATGACTGTAGAGCCAGGATCTGAGACTGGAACGTTAAGAGGAGACAGCTCAGACAAAAGCCCCAAGGCCAAGGGCTAGGTCTCAGAAGCATCTGTGAGGGGCAGGATACTGGCTACATACAACTTAGGAGTTCATTTTGGCTGTTATATGGAATGGGTTCCAGATTCTGGGCTGGGGACTGGTGAGGCCATGGAAGTTGGAGAGTAGGGGCAGGGGTGCGGCTACAGTCTGGGAGCCTGACTGGAGCAGAGATGTCTGATAGTATCATCTCATCTCCACTCGATGAGCTTCACATGCCCGCATGGTGGCATGGAACACTTGTTCACGTGCTCGACATTGGAGGTGTGGGCTAATCAATAAACTATGTGCAAATTGTTTGTGACAGTGCCCTCACCCACTTGCCCAAAGGGCTCCTGGTCTTGTCACTCTCCGCTCTGAGCCTTTTATGTACGTTCAGCCATCTCACTAACCAAGTAGAGTTCTTGAAAACCACCTCCAGCTATCAGTCACTCAGGGAGTTGTGTGGCTGATCAGACTGCAACTGACGGCTTGGATGGCCCTTCTTCTCTGCTTGAATCCCCAAGACATGGCTGCCCTTGACACAGTGACTGTAGCACTCGAGTTCTTAGTAGCTCCAATTTGTGGGTTGGTAGCTTATGTGTAGAAGGGTAGGAGACACATCCTGAGCATATTCTTCGGCATACTCTAAGCAGGTATTGAAAGCCAACAGAGACTCTGGATGGCTCTGAAAGTTGGTCTTTTGTAAAAGAAGTTTACAAACATCTACCTTCGAAAGCTACTGGCAAATGTGGACAGAGCTTTCTACCTGAGAAGCCAGTCGTGCCTGGGAGGCATCTTCCCACAGGAGAAGACTGAGGAGTCAGCACCCAGACCAGACATGACCACAGGGCTGTTACCTGGGACACTCTGACCACAGCACAAGACAGTCTCATTTCCAATGCAAACCTTCCCCTCAACCTTCTCCTGCCTGTGGATACCTCTCTCCTCAGAAGCCTCTTGTCCAACCAAGTTCTATATACAAGGTCCTCTTAGAGTCTCAGGCTTCTATGCTTTAGCACTTAGCAAGATGGCTACATTCTTTTTATCTATTGCTGATTTATGACATGACATAGACTAAGTGGTCAAATCCTCAGAGGAAAAGAGCTGATTTTCAACTTCCCGACAGCAATCACAGAGTGCTCCCACTGGGCATGGATAACATCTCCTATCGGCCCTTTTCTGGTGCTACAGAACCGCACACATTAGGTGCTTCAGAGGGGCTCCCCTCCTGGCTAGTCGCACTGTTGGGAAGAATGGCTCTTCTGCTGGGAAAATGTCGTCTTCAGTTTGCTGTGCCCTTCATTTGGAGCTTGTGCTTTCTTTCCTCTTTGGACACAGAGGAAGGGCTTTGTGTTTAGCTACCACCTAAACTTAGTTACTGAGTTCTTCTGGGAGAACTGACAGAGCTTTTCAGGATTTCTGTCACTGCAATGGGGGTGGGTGGAGGGGGAAATCTTAGCTCTGGTTCTTGAGTTTTAACAGATGAAAAAACCAAGAGGCGGCAAGGCAAGGGAATGTCTGTAGTTGAGCAGGCAGTGGGGACAGAGCTGGGCTCTGCTTTTCTGTGAAGGGTCAATGTTCTTCCTCTTGTCCACTGAGTTCAAGCATGGAGTACCTTGGGGCCAGGATGAACTATACCAGACCAAGAGCTCAGGGCCTTGTCTTCTGATTATTTTGGGGTCCTAGGCAACCCGTGCTCTTGATCCTCCTGACACACACCAGAAAGCCACACTGAGGCCTGCATGGTACGGCATGCCAGTAATTACAGCACTCAGGAGACTGAGGCAGAAGCATTGATAAATTTGAGGTCATCTGAGGGTACACTATGAAACTCTGTCTTTAAAAAGAAAGAAGAAAGAAATTGTATGAAGAGGATGCCACCTTCTATACCGGCTTCTCGCACCACCAGGGCCCGACGTTTGAGAGATAAGGATGGTTTTCCAATTTCTTCCCCACTCCCTAACACATACTTATCCTCAAGAAGGCAGGCACCAAACAGAGGCTGGGATTGGTCCTCCTCCTTCAAGATAACTTGGAAGCTTCTAGATATAAGGCTGTGGACCTAAGGGACCTTGCATGGCCAAGATGGAGACACTTGGGCAGTCTCCTAGGTATGGAGATGGGGTAGGGGAGCTCTGTTGCTCTACAGGCACCTTGGCCTTATCTGTCAGTAGCTAGCCATGGCCAGGGTACTGTCAGTCAGCCGGAGCACAGCTGACATTGGAGTTGCTATGGCACTGGCCTTTTCCTTATTTTTCAGCATCTGATGATTCTTGGATGTGAGGGGCACAGCCCAGCACCTGGTCTAAGACTGTGGGTCTCTGGTGGGATATGGATGACCTGAACTCACTTCCTCACTAATAGTGAGCATGGTGCCTGGGTTTGATCACTGACTAGTAGAGTACCCTTTGACCAGCATTTCTGAACTACAGACTGTCATTTGCAAATGAGGATACTAACAGAGCTGACATACCACTCATGGTCCTGTCAAAAAACACAGTGCTCTCATGGGGGCAAAAGAGAGGGCATGAGTGAATTACTATATGGCACATGACTGTCCAGGACTGCTCCTTTCTGCTATTCTTGGAGGCAAACGGAGTGCAAGGGGGGCCTTGAGCCTTATGTAGCTTCCAACTACACTGAAGGATGATGGCAGGAGAGACTGTGGCTAAACCCGGGCTTCTTAACCACAGGCTGGTCAGTCCCACTATGGTTTTATGCCATGGCATAAAGGAAACAGCAAGATAAGCAGCTGCCAAGGTCCTGGAAGGATGCTTAGATACCAAGGCCATGGAGCAGGTGGCATGGTAGTGTGGGAGTGTGACTCTTGCTCCCATTACAAGTTGGGGAGAGGCTCACATGCAGGAAATCTCTGGGCCAGATCTAGGCACCTGGTTTTCATCCCAGCTCTGCTGTCAACTGACATTACTAATTTGAGTGAATCTCTTCACACTGAGCCTCCTGTGTTCCCTTGTATGAAAGGAGGGACCTGGTTATGAGGGTTACTCAAAACACAAGAAAGTGTGTGAAACATGGTGCTGTAAGCCAAGAGGCCTCCTTCCTATGGAATTTTGGGTGCTTAACATGGGGAATGTATGCTGTAGTTCCCACAAACAGATGCAGTCCCTGTTGTGACTGGCTCCATGGTGCACTCATGACGGAGGAAGCCTGACTCAGCAAAGGACTGCAGACCCACAGCAACGTGCTATACTTGGGACTGCACAGACAGTGGGGACGCCCTATCAAGGGAAGAGTTATGTAGCTGCTGAACCTCCTCTGAGCAGGCGGGAGGAGTGCTGGGTCTCTGAGGTTGAGTGGCTAAGGATTGGCTCTCTGGTGAAGCCACTGAGGTACTAGTTAGCCAAAGCAAGGTCCTTGCCCTGCAAGGAAAGGCTGGCCCTCAATCTGACATCTGGACCAGGAGAGAATCCTGGGTTTTAGATTAAAGTCTGAAGCAAAGCCGGGCGGTGGTGGCGCACACCTTTAATCCCAGCACTCGGGAGGCAGAGGCAGGCGGATCTCTGTGAGTTCGAGCCCAGCCTGGTCTACAAGAGCTAGTTCCAGGAATGGCTCTAAAGCTGCAGAGAAACCCTGTCTCGAAAAACCAAAAAAAAAAAAAAGTCTGAAGAAAATAGACACGATGAGACCATATCCAGCCAGAACAGCGACTCTACTACATACCAAGTCAGTCTCTCTAAACACTGCTTGTCACTGGGTCTTCCCTTAACTTAGATACCAGGGGGCCTACACTGTGGAGTCTACTCCTTGACTTAGCATACGAGGCCTCCTACAGTGTAAAGGCCTCTTCCTGGGGAGAAGGATATATGACCTGGGCACGCATCCTCACCCGGGTGAGCCGCATCCTCACCCGGGTGAGCCGTGCTGCCTGTGTGAGACTATTTACTAGTGGAGCGCCCTGTGGCAAACTATGGACTCCCATGTTAACCCTCCTCTGGCTGCTGGTTAGCAGGGGTACGTAGAGTTGTTTCAGATCACAATGAGGGTAGAAACCCTGTGTGTGACAGAGCAGCAAAAAGGAGGGTTCTCCCTGCAAATAAGAAAAAAGGCTACTTTGCATATGTTGCTGTGATTTGGGTATCTTTGTAATGGCAGATGAGCCGATATCCTGCCTGAGAAACACTGATATTACGTACATCTTACAGATGAAGAAACTGAGGTCTAGGGTTATTAAAGAACCTGCTTGGGGTCATGTGAGGCCCTTGCACCCTTGGCCCTGTCTGACTGCAAAGGTTGTGCTCTCTGGTTCTCCACAAGAAGAAATGCTATTCTGTGACCTCAGTACCATGTTCTTGTTGCAGAGCGGAATGCCTGGACTTGGTTCCATGGGGAAGGGTCAAGGACATCATCATTTAGGTCAACCTTTCTAATGTTGTGACCCTTTAATACAGTTCCTCATGTTATGGTGACTCCCAAACACAAAATTATTTTCATTGCTACTTCATAACTGTAAATTTGTTACTGTTATGAATTGTAATGTAAATATCTGTGCTTTCTGATGGTCTTAGGTGATCTCTGTGAAAGGGTCATTTGACCCCAAGTGGGTCATGACCTACAAGTTGATAACCACTGACTTAGGTTCACAACTACAGACTGAAAACAGAGACTGAGCCCCTATTAAGAGCCTTGACCTACAGGTCTATTGTTCCTCGACAGCCACCCTGGGCCAGGGGAAACATCTTTCTATTCTTTGGTCAGCTGTCATCCGGGGAACCAGCTGGTCTGGGCTCTGGGCAGCAAGGGAGGGCGATGGTGGGAAGCATAGCAGAAAGGAGGACAGATGGCAGGAGAAACCACAGGGTCCCACAGAGCTGAGCACTGAGCTACTTCAGGACTCTGCCCTGGGGACCTCAGCCCAGAGATCTTGGGGGAAGGGAGTTTGTGTAAAGGATCCTAGTCCACATGTCCTCAGGAAGCCAGGGCTGCTTCTAGGCTGCAGAAGAAAGGAGGAAGAAGAAGAGTTGGGTTTGCTAGCACATGGGCCAGAAAGGGTCTATGGGCACCAGTGGTGGAGTGTGTTACTGTAGCATTTTCTGGACAAGAACTGGCTTTGATTATTTATCACGAGTACATAATCTATCCCTGACTTATGGATGAGGGAACTGAGGCTAGGGGTGGGCTGAGTCAAGCCGGCACTGAAGATAGGAGGTAGCGACATTTTGGTTGCATAAGCTGGCAGTGGCTTCTTCTGAGATGTAGGGAGGTCAGGGCTTGGCCAATAGGGTCTCCACTTGCTCCCTGACAGACATCTGCAGGGGTTAGCATCCTTTGCCAGGCTACACCATGGGAAACCAGGAGGGGTACCGTGTCAGGCAAGCTACAGGCAGACCCAGAACAAGGCCAATTCTCCGGCCTGACAGCGCTGCTCTCCACCCACGGATGCAGGGGTCTCATAGCCCTTTCCTGTGCCACTGCTCAGCTGCTCCGTGAACTCTTCCCCAGCCATGGTAATCCTCCAAAGCAAACCAAGGTTGCTAACAACCTGCAGTGGCTGAGCTGGAAACAAAGCCATAGGCCCTGCATGCCTAGGAGCTCTTCCTACATGGCTGCTCCACCTCCTCCTGCTACCTTTCCCTCTGTTCTTGCCATTCTTGACACTGGGCTTCTTTTAGACTCTCATACTGGGTCAGGATCCCCTGTTTTTATAGCCTTGCACATACTGTTCCATCTCCCCCACTCTTTCCTCCTCCCTCCTCTCCCCTCTCATGCCTTTTACTATAGCTTTACCTCCTTCTTTTTATCAGATAGCTTGTCCTCTGCAGAGATTGGACAAGGCCCCATTCATCTCCCTAGAACTCTCTCTCTCTCTCTCTCTCTCTCTCTCTCTCTCTCTCTCTCTCTCTCTCTCTCTCTGTGTGTGTGTGTGTGTGTGCTTCTGCTTACCAGCTGAGTTTGGGGCCCAGAGGCCTGTTTGATCTTGATTCACCACTGTGTCCAGTGCTTAAAATCCTGTTGGTGTATAGCAGGACATCGTAAATATGTCTCAAATTAATGAGTGAATGAATGGATTCATGAATGAATTGCTGCTGTCAGGAGAGAGGGAGATGTTTTCAGTTGGAGGGGTGGGGAATGGCATTCCTAGAAATAAAGCAGCTGCCATTTTAGGAGTGTCTGCTTTGGGCCAGGACCTTCCAGGCTAAGATACCTGACAGGGTGACTCTAACCCAGTGTTCCCCACATTGCAGCCATGCAGCCTTGTTTGCTATTCTCCTCCTTTCTCAGTCTTTCCTTCCCTTCTTGTGTCCATGTCTTTGGGCTTCTCTCCCAGGCCTCGCTGGGCCTGATTCAGAAAAAGGCCCCTGTGCTCCTCCTTGTAAAGTGAAGAAAGGGGCAAGCGCTCGGGCTCCACATTTTCTGGCTTCCCTGAAGAGATGGCACGATTTCTTTCCCCGTGGTAGCTCAGCAGCCCTTGGATACTGTCCTTCCGTCTGGTTTTGAGCAGCTATGACACTTGGGCCTTTAGACCTGGCTGGCCACTATACACGTGGTGAGGCAGGTCAGTAGGAAACCCGCCTTTACAGAGCTCTTAGACTTCCGATTTACCTGGTGGTAATTCGTTTTAGCCAGGCAATCCCGTGAGTAGTTGCCATGATCAGTTCTGGTTTTCAATGAGAAGCCCAGCTAGCGGTGAGCCTGAAGTACAAAGGCAGCACGTGGCAGGGACAGAACTCCCAGCCTGTCTAGTTTGGGAGCCTGGCTCTAGCCTTGCTGGATGACCTCACCTCTCCCAGCAGAACCACAGCGAGGCTCACCGTGGCAGCCCCAGCTGTCTCAGACAGGTTGGGAAAGATCCCAATCTCTTGCCGACTGCCTATCTCCCCCTTTATCTCCAACCTTACCTTGCCCCTTCAACAGCCTGAGTAAGAAGGAAGGTGAGGCCAGCAGAGTGGGAGGTGAACTGAGCGTCCATGTCGTCTGTCACTTGGGATCCTGGAGGGCCCTGGCTGTCCACTATGGGAATAGAATACTGGCTCCAGGCCAGCTTGGTTATCATGTACATACTAGAAGGAGCCTGGCTAGCCTTCCATTACCACATGACTCCCTCTCCAGGAGACACAGAGGCACAGCTGTCAGGGCCCAAGTCAAGGAAAGACTTACTGTGGCTTACGATAGCCTCCTCAGCATCCCCTTCTGTTTTATTGTGACTGTCTTTTATTGTGACTTCCTTGTTTTCCTATGGGAAATTCACTCTTATCCTAGGAACCCCTCAGCCAACCAGAGTCTAATCCCTTGGTCGCAGTACTTGATTCAGTGCCAGGCCTCGGTACTAATTGGGCCGATAAGATGGCAGAGATCCCAGGTCTCGCGTAGTACTCAGGGGAGAGATGGCCCTGGTGCTCTGGCTTTGGACAGCTGCTGCAGCCAGTTTCCCGACTGGTAGGGAAGCCCCGCTGTAGAGTCAGAGACGCCAGGTGAAATGAGCCTCACCTACAGCACTGCTGCTGGACTGCTTAACCATCGGCCAGCTGACTGCCATTCCTGTCTTCTGGTTCTGGTTCTGAGGATCGAACCCAGGACTTTGTGACTATGAGGGAATGCACTCTTCCAATGAGCTACGTTCCAGCTTTCCAGAGGGCTGCTTTTTATTTAAATAAGCCAGTTTGATTGTGTCTTAATCACTCGCAACCAGAGCTTCCTAACTTACCACCAGAGGTTTCTGGGAGTCATGGCAGACCACTGCTGGCTCCCCAGCAGATACAGAGGGGAGGTGCTAAGGAAGAAGGCGTAGGTGAACACATAATGGGTATGGGTGTTGAATGCAAGGTGGACACTGCTTCTAGCTTCTAGGAAGGTGTTGCCTAAGGGTCCATGCTTTCCTGGATGGTACTACTGGGAGGAGGTAAGGGCGTGTAGGGGATCCTTAGGTCATTGGAGAGATGCCCTTGAGTTGACAGTGGACCCTACCTAGTCTTCTTTTAAAAAGTTATTTATTTTATGTGTATGGGTTTACCTGCATGTATGTTTGTATGCTATGTTGCCTGGTTCCTGAGGAGGACAGAATAAGGCATTGGCTCTCCTGGAACTGGAGTTACAGACGGTTGTGAGCTTAGGAATGTGGACATTAGGAACTGAACCTGAGTCCTCTGAAAAAGCAGAAATTGCTCTTAACCCCTGAGCCATCTCTCCAGCCCCTGGCCCCCTTTTATGACAGGGCCTCCTTATGTAGCTCTTGCTGTCCTGGAACTCGCAGAGATCCTCCTGCCTCTGCCTCCTGAGTGCTGGAGTTAAAGAGGTGTGTCACCACGCCCAGACCTTTATGTCCCTCTTGTTCTCTGGTACATGATGTGAGTTTTCTTTACCATGTATCACTCACCTTTAACATGGCACACCCATTAGTAGACCAAAGTCCACCTGATCTTGGCCTGGGTGCTCCAAATCTGTGAGCCAAAATCAACCTTTTTTCTTGCCAATGAATTTCATTGGGGACTTTGTTAGAGTAACAGAAAGCTGAGTACATAATTCCTCCCAGGTGAGGCACTGCAGATCCCTTACAGACACTCAGTGGGATCTCCACACGGTTAGGTGGGACAGACACTGCCTGTGCTATTTGTTTTTTATGAACCTATGACTCATGTCTTCATTCACATAATTCAACAACACAAAATGCACCTTACTGGTTCAATAGTCTCCTCTATATGTCTGGGAAGGAACGACTCATTTACAAAGGAGCATGGGCTAATTCTGGGCAAGGATCAAATAAGGCATGAGATATAGCCCCAGAGAGACCTCTTGGGGTGAACTGTTACAGTGCTCACCAAAAGCTCCAGCCTGTGCCCCATGATAGGACCACGTGGCCAACTCTGCCCCTGTAAGTTAATAAATTGGTAAATTCTATACTTATTTGTAGGGAACATAACCCTATTCCATTACGTTTGTGGTAGATCTCAAGTATATGTACTTAAAATACATCAACATTCTGTGACCTTGTTTTTGATGTTCTCAATTTCTCAATATTCCAAAACTTCTGCCCTGGCTAGACAGGCTCTCTCAGCAGTTCACACTGTCTTCTAAGACAGTGGGGCCTTTTGGAAGCTTATCAACTTAAAGCCCATTCTGAGCCCAAAGGAGGTACCCAGGATATTCCCTCTCCAAAGACGAGGTTCTCCTGTGGCAGTGATGGGACTTGGGCCCCCAGACACTCAAGAAAAGTGATGGGTAGGGATCCCTCACCCAGCTTAGTAACTGGAATTTTAATTCTCAATGTTGTAATCATATTTCCTGTAAACCATCACATCAGAGCATTTGAGGCAGCAAACTAAGAGATTGGATACTGACTGGGGCCTTGGCAGTGACCAGGGAACCTAGCATGCTGGAGAAGGGTGGGACAAGGGTACCAGGGCTGTGCTGTGGACATCTGACCCTACTTGCTCATCTAGAGAAAAGTCTTGCCTGGACACTCCTGCCATCAGGCTTGTGCACCAAGATTCACCTGCCACCCAGCTGGTTCTTCACCCGTGATACCTCTTGGGACAAGATTCTAGCTTCTGAGCTGATGTGGGAAAACAGAGGCAAGGGATGAAGAAATCTGGTCCCACTTATGTCATCAGCCTGAGGATCCATCATCATTCCTGACCTTTGAATGAGGCCTCCTACTGACTTAGCACATCTTTGTTGTTTTTATTTATTTCCCAGTTTTCAGGGTTACCTGCTGGCTCTATCTTCAAAACTTCTTTCCTCTAGTAGGTCCTGTTGGAGTGGCAATTGTGGAGTAAAGAGAAGCCCAAGACAGCCCCACTTTTCTCTGCCTCTAGACTACTTGTGTGTGATATTCTCTTCCTTTGAACCAAGAGCACCCAGAGAACCATCCTGGTGCTGTACAGTTGTCGAGGTAGCCCTGGAAGTGGTAACTCTTGGGACCCCTTCCCAGCAAACAGTGCCTATCCCCATGGCTTAGGCCACTGCACATGTGGTTATGTTCACTTGAAGCCAAATGCACCCCAACTTGCCTAGTGAAATCTAGGAGTGGCTTACTCAGGAGAAGGGGCTGCCTCTGCAGCTAAGGTCTCTTGCATCTCAGCACATGGACAGCACAGTTATCAAGGGTAAGCACCCCAGTAGTTTAGCTCAAATGTGACTTCTTCAAATGTGCAGGAGTCCTGCTCAGTTTGAACTCCTACAGGAATGTCCTTCATCTCTGAGCCTGGCCCACACCCTTGATCTGATGTCCACAGACGGAAACCAGGGTCAGTGTGACTGCCCATCAAGTACTCTCAACACCTGGCTTATGAGACAGGGAATGCTGCAACATTTTATCAGGATTCAGAAAACTACAGGCCAGACAAAAGAATTTCTTCTTGCCCTGTGTCTTAAATTCATTGACGGAAATAATCATCCACTAGGCACTGTCTTCTCATCAACACCTTTTCACAAAATGCCAGTCATTCAGGAAGTGGACATGGCCCCACCTGTTCCTGTCTTCTTTCCATTCTCTGGGCCGCATGGCCAACAGTAGCCAGAACACAAGCAGGAACAGCAGTGGAAAAGGTGCGCCTCCTTGGCTAGGCCACAGCTGAGCTCTGTGCCGAGCCCCGCTCTTGGGTAGTATACCTACTGAGTCACTTCCCCTACAGACACTCTCATCATGCCGGTGTCATTGTCTCCGTTAGTACCACGAGTCGTGCAACCAGAGAGGGACACGAGTTCAGAAGGAGCAGCCAAGACTCAGGGACTGTTGGTTCTTCCTTTTAAAGGGAGATTGGGGACAACCATTGGTCTCTTACCCCATACCACGGTACAGCAGCCAGCTCAGCAGAATTTAAGCAGTGGGAGCCTCCTTCAAAACAGGAGCCCAGGTGCACTGAGTCCTGGGGCGTGAGTGTGGCAGGGCTGGCAGAAGCTTTAAAAATCAAGGTACCATCCTTCATCAGAGATCTCAGCTCTGCACAGGATTGCCTCCTCCCACCTCCAACCTTGGTGTTCATCCCTGATGCCTTGTGCACTGTTCTAAGTCCATGATAATTATTGGTGAATGAAAGAAAATGAGGTCTTAAGTTGTCTGAAAAACTGTAAGGAACTGAAATAAATACAGGTCCCCTCAGGTCCGTCATGGGTTAACACATGTTCTCTGAAGCAACTCTCTTCTGTTTGGGCAGAATGGGCATATTTTGTCATGTGTGCAAAAGGGAGTCACAGAATCAGAGTGTCTTGATTGGCAGAGTGTCAAGCTCTGTTAATCTGGGCAGGAAAAGGCAGGTTGGGACAGGCTGTAGGCTGGATTGGGGGGCCTCAGTGTCTAGTCTGTGCAGGTATCCCTGCTTCCTTTTGATCCCAGTTTGGGATAAATGAATATGGGGTCTTCATCTGTTTCTTCTCACAGCCTCTCCTCAGGTCTGACAAGTCCTGTGCACTACCCTGGGGTCGCAGGGCACTCAACAGACACAGGCCAGATGGTGTCCTTATTCTTCTCTGCTATAGGATTTGTGTAAACCACACTGTGTTGTGGAGATGGCACAACATTTCCACGATTAGGAAGATCTGTCCTGAATTCCATTGGGAAACGTAAATCTTAACATTTCTCTCACCAGAGGGGACCCAATGACATTCTGGAAACCAGGTATGAACTTTGATTCTACCTCCCCAAGGAGCTGCTGTATCTCCAGAGGAGGGGAGACACTGGTGGGACAAACAATCCCTGGACAAACAGCCATTCCAGCCAGCACCCTGCTTGTGTCGAAGACACTGAGTGGCTAATCTCGAGGCTTGCACCTCCATTTGTAACCAAGAGAAACAGACAATGCCCTGCTTACTCCTCACTACACTTTTGTGAGGATAGTTCATCACTATTTTTTTTATCAATTAAATTAATAAGTTTAAACAAATAATAAAAATAGCTGGACTGTGCTGAGGGTTTTTCTGAGCCTGGCAGTATCCATGGACAGCTTTAGGTGTGATCTCATTCACTCCTACAGCAGTCAGATGGGCTGGCTCTTAGGGTTGTAAAGATCAAACTATGGAAGTTGGAGGGGTCAAGCAGGTTCCCCAGGGCCAGACAATTGAGGTGGCAGAGTGGTGTGGGAGGTTCCTCTGTCTGCGTGTTGCTTTTATTGGTTAATGAAGAAAGAACTGCTTTGATCCTATGGCAGGGAAGACATAGAACAGAACTAGGCAGGGAAAGCTAGGCTGTACGCTGGGAGAAAGAAGGGCAGAGTTAGAGGGACAACATGGAGCTGCCACCAGAGTCAGACATGCCGAAACTTTGCCAGTAAGCCACTGCCACGTGGTGCTTAGGGAGGCAGGGAAAGCTAGGCTGAATGCTGGGAGAAAGAAGGGCAGAGTCAGGAGCCCCCAGAGACAGATGCTGGAAGCTTTACCCAGCAAACCACAGCCACATGGCGATACACAGATTAATAGAAATGGGTTAAATTAATATAATAGAAATGGGTTAAATTAATATAAGAGTTAGCCAATAAGAAGCTAGAGCTAAAGGGCCAAGCAGTGATTTAATTAATACAGTTTCTGTGTGATTATTTTGGGTCTAAGCTAGCTGGGCGGCTGGGAACCAACAAGCGGCCCTCCCTCTAACAGCAGAGGTGGCATCTGAATCCAACGTCCATCACTTTCTGTTAGTGTCAGGCACATGTTAGATGTGTATTCTCTTCTCCAGCAGTTTATAATTAAGAGAATTCAGCATGTGCACAAATATTTTTTTAAAGAAGAAGCTGATAGCATGCTTACTAGCCAAGGCTCACAAGTTCAAGGTGTTCTTTGTTCCTGCACGGGTGAGAAGGGCTAAGCCCGATGAGCAAGGAAACAGGAGAAATTTAATCACAGTTCTACGTGACAGAGGAGTGTCAGAAGCAAGGGCTGAGAGGTGTGGGGAAAACATGTCCTTTCATGTTGAGGCTCAATGAAGCAGATGGTTGTAGAAATGCGGTTGAACAGAGGCTGTGTCTTCTGCACTTGTGAATGAGAGGGGAACTCTGCAAGACCTGTTTGGGCTCTTTGGCCATTGAAATGAAGGTCCCAGGGCCACACACTATTAGACAAGGTAGTTCAGAGAATTCCTCTGTAAGGATCCTTCACGCAGAAAGAGAAGTTTATGACAGGCCTGGGGAAGAGGACTGGTAGAGGGTAGGGCAGGGACAGGAGGAAGAGGGAGACCTCACCTCTGAGTCTTCCGCACTGTCCTTCCTCAGCTTCTTCTGTCTACTGTTCCATTAGTTTATATTTTATAAATGTAAATCATATATTTTATATCTGTTTATACACACGCATACAATGTGTGTGGTAAAATTTATTAACATGGATCATTCAAAGACTACTTCTCCACTGTCTTGTTAAGGAGAGTCTTCAAACTCTGCCACTGTCTTGTCTCCTCAGTCCTTTCTTTCATAGTGAGCTCAGGGCCAGCCCAGGGCTGAGGTGGAGGAAAGGGAGTTAGGGAATTTCAGCTGGAAAAGTGAAGGCAATTTGTTCCAGGTGATGAAGGGGTGGGGAGGGGGGAGAAAGGAAAGAAATGGAGGGGCACAGAGAAAGAGAAGATATGGTGAAAGGGAGATGGTAGAGACGAGTCCCTTACAGGTAAACAGCGAAGGCAGAAGGCAGCAGAGGGAGGGGAGCCATGGGAAATACAGGAGGGACAGGCAAAGGTAGCCTGTAGGCTAGGGGTAGAGAAGACAGTCTCTGGAGAACTGGGCATGAGTGCAGGGTGGGCTCAGGGGTGTGGGGCTAAAGCAGACACCAGGAAGACAGGGAAGGAAACCAGAGAACTGCAGCAGGTGCTGCTTTTTTGGTTTCCTTTTCAAATTCTTTTACTGATTAAAAAGATTGGACAGGATCTTGCTGCGTTGCCCTGGGCAGTCTCAGATTACTGTGCACCTGCTTCGGCTTCCCCAGTGCTGGGATTACAGGTGTGTACCATTCCTAGTTTAGGAGTACTCTTGCCGAGCCTGTCTGTTTATATGAGCCTTTGCTGTGGACTGTAGTTTTCTTAGGCAAGTATGTCTCTGTGTCCACATACACACTTGGCGTAGAAGGACTGTGGGTGCATCACTCTGCCGCTGCTGCTGCTCTCTCTCTCCACTAATAAAACAACAGCGGTAGCATCCAATGCAAGGTGATTGTTAGGGTTAAACATCAAACAGTGTTTCTTAAATAACAGTGCACATTACTTAACACAGATCCTAGAAGATAAAATGCAGAAGCCTCCACTCATGGAGCCAATAACTCCTGGAGCTCCTATGCCTGACTCCCTCCATCTACCTTTCAGGCTCTTGGTCCTAAAAGCAGACTACCAGACAGCCTTTTCTTTTTCTGCCTTAGGCTGATCCAGCTCCAGGCTGGTCACACAAGCCTTCAGCTCTCAGTCCTTGTTTTTGCCCAATGTCAATGCATCACCAAAGCCATCCATTCCTCTTGTCACTATTCCTCCCTGTGCCCCTGCATTTCAGACTGCTCACCTGACCCCACATCTGTACTGTCACAGATTCCAGACTTGTTCCCCACTTTGGCCTTTCTTTGATGAGGCCATCCTAAGGTTGCCATCAGGAGTGTCTAAAATTTCACTTCACCCTATCCCTTTCTAGCACGGTCTATCCATGGTTGCTTCCTGTCAGCACTCATTGGCTACCTTCTAGGACTTACCAAATTTGACTTACCTATACTTCCAACTTTCTCACCCTTGCCCATACTCTAATCTTGTTCCTCCCCCCGGCAGCCAGATCTTCCTTGGTCATTACCAGACACTGCCTGTACATAGGACTGGTTGGCTGCATCAGCCATGCCCTTCTCCCACAAATGGGCACCTTTCAAACTATACCTAGACATCAATTACTGTAGTCTTTCCTTCCCCTAAGTAGCCTCCTTTGACTATCTCAAGAAAATGAGGTCACCTAGATAGATATAGGGAAAAAAGAGGTAAACTTCAAGGCAAACTAGAAACTGAGGCAGCTGTACTATAATAGGATATCACATGACCACCCAAGACCACTGGGAATACTATGGCTGATCAAGAGAACCACTAAATTTTCTTTGCTTCATTAAGATGGCATCTCCATATCATTAACTTCATAAAATTGCCTATTCCTACTATATAGGTGACACCATGCCACATATGGAAAGCCCCATATAAGGACAAAACCAGAAGAAACCTTACTTGGAAAATCCCACTCCATTCTCTGCCCATAACCCTGCCATTCAGTTCAAGAACAATTCTCCCCTCCATTAAGATTCACCATAAGGAGAGTAATCCAACACTTGACAGCATGATCTCTTAAGAGGCCTGTATTCACACCCTGAGATTGTACCTCTGTCCTGCAATAACTGTTCTTCCAGTTGCTCTCTTTGTCCACCTGCCTCTGAATTCTTTCTCTGACAGTGCTGGGAACCGGGAAACGTCGAGTGAAGTTCTCAATCTGGTCTCTCCATCTTTGAAACCTACCCAGTCTTGGCCACAGGTAAAAGAAGGGCCATGCTCAAGTCCCCTCTTTCTAAGATGACCAGTTCCTCAACCTTCATCATTGAACCTCTGCAGCACTTCACATAAGGCTACACACAGGTACTGAGCAGTGTACATCTGGCCATTACATTACAAAATTCCAGGTACTGCCCTTTCCTTAGAATGGGGAAAGTAAGAATATAATTCTATTCAAGGGATGATTTTTGATGACCTACTATGTTCTGGTAGAATAAACACAGGAATTAGCCTAGTATTTGGAGGGAGCAGGGGCCCAGCAGATGACGATTCTTTTCATGCCACATTTGCTATTGCCGTGAAGATGAACAAGACACTGCATTCATCTCCCCCCCTCTCCTGTGTACCAGTTACCCTTGCAGCCCCAACAGGTTCTTTCTGATCATCACTTTCTCTGAGCACTGTTCCCTTTGTGCCTACTCCTGCACCCAGAAGGCATGGAGAATGCTGTCCGGAACACGACTGAAAAACCAGAGGCATCCCTGTTCCCCTTCTACCTCCCATGTGCCCTTGGTCTCCTGCTAGAGAAGAACATGCAATACACTGTCAGCTTCCTGGCCTGCCTCTAGGGAGCAGCAGACAGAGAAAGGGGAGGGGTCCGTCAGGACTCTGCTGCCCACCCTAGGCAGCTACCCTGTCAGCCACCCATTACTCTAGGCCCTGGAAGTGTCAACGTTAGCTGAGGTGACTCTGCCCCATGAAATTAGGATTTGTGCATAACATACTAATTTTTTTTTTTTTTGGTTTTTTGAAACAGGATTTCTCTATGGCTTTGGAGCCTGTCCTGGAACTAGCTCTTGTAGACCAGGCTGGGCTCGAACTCACAGAGATCTGCCTGCCTCTGCCTCCCGAGTGCTGGGATTAAAGGCTTGCACCACCACCGCCCGGCCATACTAAATTTTACATGTAAAGTTATCTGTTACAGATAATTTGTCAGACCCCAAGAAGGCCAGGATAGCTTTCATCTGTGAGGTAGGAAATGTGTATCATACAGTGAAGTCACCACAGACACTCAGAGGGTCAAACGTGATCCCTGTGTTGAGATCTCTAGCTGCTCCCCTTGGTCTGTGGGTGGGGACCAAGTCCAGCTTTTGGGCAGAATTTTCAGGTTGTTTTCACACCTCCTTCCCTCCCTCCTTCCTTTCATTAAGCTTTTCCACAGTGGTTGTGGTTCAGCCTTGCAGTGGATGCAAACATCTGCAAACAAGAGCCCTCCACACACTTCTCAGGAAACAGTCCTTGAGTCAGAATGCAGGCTCTGCAGGGAGGAGGGCTGCACAGCTTCTAGGAGAGGCAGAAGCAGAATGAGGGGCAATCTCAATGGCTGCTTCCCTCCTACAAGGTAAGGACAGCTCTCCTCAGTAGGAAGATGGCACCTAGTGAAGGGGGCTTTGTTCAATAAATATTCTGCTATTCAAGTTCATTGTTCAGGGGCAGGTGTTTAATCAGGCTGTGCTGATTCAACATAAAATATTCTCTCACTCTTTCTCATCTACAGAGCAGATCAGGAATTTTTTTTTTTGAGGGGGGCTTTTGTTTGTTGATGACTTTCTGGAGAGAAATGCAGAAGAAGCCCCTGCATTTGCCAGGGATTGGGAAAATGGCTTAGGTTGGTGACTACTGCCTTCCCTTCCCCCCACACAGAGGACAAGCTCTCCTGGTGCCAACAGGCACTGTCAGAAGGAGGGAGAGCCACACAGGCTTCTTCCCTGTGCTTATGGCCTCAGAGACTTGCTTACCTTTCTCTCCTTGTCACCATACTCCACGCCCAAAGTATCCATGGCCCGGACAATGGCTGCCAGAGACTGGATGGTGTTGCTGTAGACAACAGGCTTGTACTGCTTTACATCTTCTCCAGAGAAGCCATCTTCATGGATGATCCTGGAGGAAAACCACAAACCACACCTGATGAATACAGTGTCCTCAGTCCACATGGACAACACAGGGCAAGCCCTGGCTTCACAGGGGAAAACTGGGAGAACCGGGTCCTGCGGGGATGCTGGAGTTGTCCTATCAGGGCTGTATAATCTAAAAATCAAAACGAAGCAAAATACCCACTTATTTGAGCTACTGAGTAATAATAACCTGAGATAGACTATTGAAAACATTATAGTCTTCAATTCAATATCCAGGGAAAGGAATGGGGGCAGGGGCTGAAGGCAGTTGAAAACACCAGTGGGAGCAGCAAACATGAATTGCTCAGCAAGTGCTTGCTGCTGCTGTCTAAGAACAGTGGAGGGCGCTGACTTATATGCACTCAGAGAATACTACTCAAGATTCCTGCAAGAACTCAGCAAATAAAAGATACAATCTCAACCCGTCAGTTAAGCCCTACCCTCTCCATTGGTGGGGACCAACCCAGCTACAGTGCACTGCTAGGTGAGGACCGTCCTCCAAGAGGAGATGGCAGCCATACACACAGATCACTCACAGTTCTCTTAATGAAGGTAGGGTGATGTGTGATTCCCCTTTGTATGCTGTGAATATGTTTTATTACCATTGGTTAATAAAGAGACTACTTTGGCCTATGGCAGGGCAAAATATAGCTAGGCAGAAAAACTAAACTGAAATCAGGGAGAAAGAAGGTAGAGTCAGGGAGATGCCATGTAGCTGCCAAAGGAGAAGGATGCCAGACCCTTACTGGTACGCCACAGCCTTGTGGTGATACACAGACTAGTAGAAATGGGTTAATTTAAGATATAAGAGCTTGCTAGGAATATGCCTGAGCCGTTGGCTAAACAGTGTTGTAATCAATACAGCTTTTGTGTGATTATTCAGGTCTGGTGGCTGGGAAATTAAAGCACAGTCTCCATTTACAGTAAGGCGATGCCTTGCTGTGGGACAATGGTTTTACCCTATAAAGATTTGTTTCTTGTACTTGTTTAATAAAATGCTGATTGGCCAGTAGCTAGGCAGGGCGACCAGGCAGGAAATAGAGGTGGGGCAATGAGAACAGTAGAATTCTGGGAAGAGGAAAGGTGTGTCTGCAGTCGTCATCCAGACACAGAGGAAGCAAGATGTGACTGCCTTGCCAAAAAAGGTACCAAGCCATGTAGCTAACACAGACAAGAATTATGGGCTAAGTTATAAAAGTTAATAAGAAGCCTAAGCTAATAGGCCAATCAGTTTATGATTAATGTAGACCTCTGTGTGTTTCTTTGGGACTGAAAGGCTGCAGGACCGGGCAAGACAGAAACCTTAGTCAACAATGCCTGGCTTAAATGAACAACTATCCTAGTCCAGGCACATGTAAGATACCTTCAGAAGAAATGCCAGCAGAGGGCATGTCCCTACTCTTCCACAGCTGGTATTAGCCAGAGTCACCCTGTTCTGTTGACAGAGTCCACACGGGACAGATCAGAGGCCGTGTGACACCTTCTGGCAGTCTATGACACAAGCTCATAGCTGACAACAGTCCTGGAAAGAGGAAATCACATTCAAATGGCAAGAATAATCATAAATAGAAGAAAAAGAAGACAAGTTTTAAGGACAACATTGGGGGATATTTGTGCTTTGAGAGACTGTGTGAACTGTTTTAAGACCACATTTCCAGAACAGGAATTAATACCACATGTAACACACACAGGATTCAGCATGAGAGCCGAGCTTTCCTTCTACCTCACCAAGGCCCTGTCCGTGCCTTCATTACCTCCTTTCTGTCATGGAGAACACCACAGACAAATATCTTGAAAACAGCTTTACTGAGATTAATTTCATATACTACACAGTCTGCTTGCCTAAACCATGGAGCTCAATATTTATTTTAGCAAATTCACAAGATTGGACAACCATAACTACATTCTAACTGTAGAATGTTTTTTTTTTCCTTCACCAAAGCAGCCCTGTACCCATCAGCAATCACTTTGCATGCCCACTGCAATCCTAAACCACCACTAAACTATGCTGTTTCTATAAATTTGCCTAGTTTGGGTTGTCCATATAAATGAAATTATATGATACATTTGTGTGTTTGTGGCTGGTTCTTTCATTTAGCAAGTCTTTTCAAGGTATGCCCATGTTATAGCATGTCGTGGGCATACCTTGTTCCTTTAATAATATTCCTTTGCATGGGTGTACTACTATTTAGTCATCTAGTTACCAGTTGATAGTGACTCCTGGGGCCGAGTGAGAGTTAGTGCTGGCTATGGGTCTCCATTCTGAGTTTCTCCAAGAAGTAGAGCATAACGACTCTGTTGACATTTTGTGGGTTTGATCAGCGCTAAGATTTTATAAATCTTCTTTTTATTTAAAAAGATTTATTTTATTTTATGAGTATTTGCCTGCATGCATGTAAGAGCACCACATGTGTGTCTACTGCCCCCACAGGCCAGAAGACAGTGTCAGCTCCCTTGGAACCGGAGTGCCAGAAGAGAAACCACTGCTGAGCCATCTTTGTAGCTCTTGCAAAGTCCTCTTGATGGGAGAATATAGTCAAAAAACCTACAGGTTTGTGACCCCACGGAGTCCCACGGGGAAACATGAGCTCTCTGCATTAAGGCACAGAAGTGAGGAGAACAAATGACAGCCAGGCCTGACCCAGCACCACCTCTGCTGCTGAGGACCTGTGGACAGCAGGCTGTGCAGGTGTCGGTGGACTGCAGGCACCGGGCAGCACCGCACAGACTGGGGGAGCCAGGCACGCCGCAGGGGCTCATGGGCTGCAGAGATCAGGGTCAGCACTCCAAAGTCAAGGCAGCTGGAGCTGAGAGGAAACTGCAGGGAAAGAATTCTTGGCGTCCGTGTGGGGATCCTGGGGGTCTCTGGCTGAACAGCTGAGACTCCACAACTCACAAAGAAGAGCACCAGAGAGGGAACGAGCTTCAGGGGCTCAGGCTGAACACTTGCCAGCACATCCTCAAGACAGGAGACGAACCTCCAAAATGCCAGAGTAGAGTTCCTGGGGATACTGGAGCCTTCAGCGGAGATGCTAGAGGCCACAGCAACTAGGTTAAGACAGTCCTATGGCTCCTCAGGCCCTCCCAACAGTGCTAGAAAGCAGGTCTGAGAAATACAACTGCCCACAACTAACTTAGCTACTGCCAGAGTACCAGAATAAAGGCACCAGTCTTTCAGAGAGGATAGCAAAATCTAGATGCTCAGCAGTGCAATGTGCATGGTGCTGCCTTCCAGTGGGCAAACCCTGGCTGTGCAGACAAGCAGGAAGGTGTGGTTCATGTGGCTTACAGCCAAGAGAAGCATTAGCTAACTCAAGTAGATGTGGAAGTGATACAGACGACAGAATCCACACACAGTACTGTAAAAACATCCACTTTACATATTTCAAGACATCAAGGGAAGTTGTGAGTATAATTTAGAAAGAAATGGAAGATACAGAAAATGAACAATAGCTGAAATAAAAGTTGCATTAGGTGAAATTAACGGCAGGCAGATCAGACATGCAGATTGACAAACCTGAAGACAAAGCAACAAAAACTACTCAAATGGAGGCAAAAAGAGAAAAGGGCTGAAAACTCCCCATAATACATACATACACACAAAACTTCTGGTAAAGCAAAGGATGGGGGACATGTAGAAAGGTGCATGTGGAAAAGTGGCCCATGCTCAAACAAGCGTGTGATACACACATGGGCATTTCTGAGCAAACAAACATCTTGCAGTCTCATATACAGTCAAGATCTAATTCTTTATGAATAAAGATAAATAAGCATGTCTATATTATTAATATGCAAATTTGTTTTAGCCTTTAATAGATAGTCAAATTATATGATTTAATTTTAAACTTTTAAAATGACTTATTGGCATTAAGTGTTTCATTTGTTTATCTAGTTTATGTAACTACACACCCGGGGTCACATCAAAATTTCTCTGACAAAGAGTTAGCATGGGGAAACATTAGGGAACCCTTCTTTACATCCCTGCTGGCTAAGGGATGTCTTTGCCAACAGGGTTGGAACTATCATTTGCCACACTAATCTTTACACTCATCACTGAGGGAGGAAGTCTAGGTTTTCATTATATCTGTCTGACAGGAAAACTGAGGCTGAGAGAGATTCAGTCCCTGGCCCAGTCTCTCTCAACAGATCCACGACAGAGCTAAAGCCAGAGCCCAAGTCTCGAAGCTACCAGTCTTTCCCACCACATATGATCCACTCCCAGAACATGTGAATTATTGTCCTATCAAGTGTCAGCCTGTGTCTGGGGTGACCCAAAAGAAAAATGCAGAAGCGAAGCAATTTGGGGCAAATGTTCAAAAGCCATGACTGTTATTTCCTATAACTTGTCACACAGGCAAATATTAGCTTAAATTGGGCTTTCAGGGCTAAAGTTTTTATCACATCCCCAACTAAACAGTCATATGACCTGCTTGGACAAGAATACATTGTGGTCCACACTAGACAGCAGAGAAAGTGTCGTTCACAGTCCCGACTCCAGCACCAAGCTCTGGAGGGCAAAGCTTCTCCATGACATTTTCTCACACGACCTCCCTCTTCCCCCACTTTCTGAGCTCAGGATGACATCTTTGTGAATATCAAATAAAGCCCCTTATTTTCTATCTCCGTGTATCATTCCAGAGAGCAGAGCAGCGATGGCAGCGGCTCAGATGACAGCCAGGCCTGATTCAGCGCCACCTCTGCTGCTGAGGACCTGTGTACAACCCTGGTAAATAACCTAACTGCCCAGTCTTGGTCTCCTCATTGGCAAGTTGTTCTGGGAAAGCAGATAGGTATGGTAGAGCATGCCTACAATGCCACTCCAACTGGGGGAAGCAGGAGAATCAGGAACTCAAGGTCAGCCTTGACTACA
This sequence comes from Ondatra zibethicus, assembly GCA_004026605.1. Classification (NCBI taxonomy): domain Eukaryota; kingdom Metazoa; phylum Chordata; class Mammalia; order Rodentia; family Cricetidae; genus Ondatra; species Ondatra zibethicus. The sequence goes on along the minus strand of PVIU01005248.1, from coordinate 11,436 downwards.
AGAGACTCTGTTTCAAAAACACAAAAACAAAAACCTAAGAGAAAGAGAGACTACAGTGAAGAGACTGGAAATGGCAGCCAGTGGGAATAGCAGCAGTCTTATTCTGAAGTCAACCTCCAAATACAGTTTCTTTAGTTTCTGGCACAGAGGCCACCTGTGGTTCAGAGTTGGCCTCCTATACTAAGTGCTCTACCTGCTGCATTCCTTCTAATCTTCGAAGCAGCCCTGGGCTTGCTAAAAATCATCAGCTCCTCTTTACAGTTAGGGAGACAGGCCCAGTGAGGTCAGGCCACTCATACGGCTGGTGAGTAGCATCTAAGGTCTTGCTTGTGACCCATGGGCAGTTGGCGAAAGGTAGGGCAGCTTCCCTCACTTCCAGCTTCCAGAGGTCCCCAGATTGTACACACATGCACACATATACACAGAGTGTGTGCATGTACATATGAGGACTACAGTATCTGTCTAATGTTCTGAGGGCCTAAAAAGGAAGGCAGATCCTGAGAGTTCTCAGAGGTATACTCCCAGGGTAGTTTAGTTACATGGATGGCTCAGACCTGGGTCCTGGAGGTAGCAAGATTAGGGATGGGAAGGCAGAAGAAAGGTCCATGAGACATGTAGCACCAGCCAGCAGTACCTTGTACTGCAGAAGCCTTAGACAGAACTGCCAAGACAATGTACAGATTGAGTCCAATGCTATCCCTCCTGATAGGACTGATTCAAGCCACAATAGTCTTTATTTTTTTCATAATCTAATGTGACTTGAACTTCTGTCTCTCATCCAAATCATGATTAAAATGTGTTATAACTTGATAACGATAATTTGAGATCACCTCTCAGCATATTTGTTTGATATCTTGCTTCACCCACCTCTCATCTCCCTTTCCACAGTTCCTGACACAGAGATGGTGAAGGTGGAAATATCACTACACGAGCAGCATGTATACAGATGCACAAGCATATCCCACGAGGAGCTCACAGGTGAGTCTGCATGTGTGAATACACATGCATGTGTGCCTGTGTGTACTGGGGTAGGGATCTACCAGATTTTTTTATACCTGAAGAGCCAGGGCATCAAATTGAAGCCAAGTTTTTTCTCACAGTGCACACCTAAAACCCAGGGACTCTGAGAGGATGTCCTGGGTCACCATGCCAGAAGAGCCACGGAAGGAGTTTGACCAGACAAGGCTGACTGCAGCCTGACTATTCAACTATGGACAGAAGCTGCCAGCTGGACTCTGGGCTCTTGACAACACTGCTAGGCAGGTGATGGTGGGAGAGGGATGGCACAGGGTCGCTGGCCACAGCAGGTGACCAATTTCTGGGAAGAGGCAGTCAGTAGTGGACCCTTGCCCTCTCCACACCAACTCTCTCTACTACCTTGGGGATCCTGCAGGAGGCCTAGACCTGGCTCTCTCTGTTCTCAGCGATTCTCCCAGGGTGGGGCTGCTTTTAGCTGCAGGAAGACTGCTGGGCATAGAGGCCTTATATGGTCACAGAATCATAGGCTTGGGAGCAGGAAGGGACCTCACACAATCATCTGGGCTGGCAGCCTTTCTCTGAATTATGGGCCCCTTTGAGCCTGTGACAAATGCACCAGCACAGGGTTTTCCTTGATTTCTGGAGATTTGTGAATACCTGTCATAAGCTACAGGGACGCAGCTCCATCACTGGGCTGGACCCAGGGTTCCTTTACCCTGCCATGTCTCACCATTCTCTGCCACAACTATTGAATGATTTAGACTGAAGGGTGGTAGTGCCAGGCATTAGCTGTGATGGGGTAATTTCCCGTAACTTCTGGCTGTCAACTGTTCTCACTGAGCTGCAGTCAGGACCAAAAGAGCAGCTGCATGGGCAGGAGAGCATCAGCTACAGTGATTGCTGGCATATCTGGCACACAGGGGCTGTCCTCCAGAAGAATAAGGCATGTAGTTGGTTCTAAGAGGAGGGCATCAATGAGGCACACCTCTGCGTGTATCTGTGAGAGCATTTCCTGAAAGGTTAGCTGAGCAGAAAATACACCCTGAAGGTAAGTGGCAACATCCCATGAGCTAGGGTCTTGGATGAATTAAAAAGGAAAAAAAGATGGAAGTCAGCTGACCATTCCATTTCCCTTTCTCTGCTTCCTGGTTGGTCACCAAGGACCAAGGCACTTCCTCTGCCGTGCCTTCCTCACCATGATGAACTGCACTGCTGCCAACGAAGTAAAATAAGCCTTCTCCTTTAAAACTGTCTTGTCTGGTATTTGGTCAATCATGAGAGAATTAACTCATAGAGGTGAGCCCTGGAGGACCTCCACCTGCCAGGAAGAAGAAAAAGAAGGGCTGAGAAACTCCAGTGGGAAGGGAGATGGGCAGGAATAGGGACTCTGCTTGTTCTGAATCTCTTGGGAGAACTTAGGGTTGGCGACCCTGACTTCCCATTTTGGCCCAGGTGTCTGAACAGGGATGGACTTCACAGGACACTTGTCAGGGAACTGTTTGTTTTGGTGATAACTGATAATGGTGTCCAGTCACAGTTGGCATCATTGGCCCAAATGAGCAGTGGGAATGAGACTCTGGAGCCACGGACTTCCCTATTAGGCCTCATAGAACACACGTGTAATTAAACAGTGAACAGGAAGCCCCTAGCATGTAGGGGCTCCACAGAGCCCATTAGAACACTGAACTAGGGCAGGGGATAAGATGAAAACACCACGTATGGTATAGCGGGTGTCCTGTGCAGCCACATGTGTAAAACTGTAGGTGTATATACTAGGGGAGTGGGCATGGAAGCTGTGGAGAGGGAGGAGGCTGGAGAGGCTGGAGCAGCAGAATGGAGCAGCCACCACTTTTGGTAGTAGCATTCACCGCTTTGTTACTGTCTTCTTTCTGTTTGCCTCGTTCTTAAAATGTACATTTGGTATCTATAAAGGAATGGATCATTTTATTTTTTAAAGATTTATTATTATTGTGTTTGTGTGTATGTGTGCATACCACAGCACACATGTGGAGGTCAGATAACAACTTAGAGGGGGCAGTTTTCTCCTTCCACCTTTATGTAGGTTCCAGGGATTAACTTAGCTCTCCAGGCTTTTAGTGCCTTTGCCTGCTGAGTCATCTTGCTGACCTGTAATAGCTTTTCAGTGGGAACAGATATTTCATGTTTAACACAGTGACCATGCTGACAAGGGACAGGCGCAGAAGGGTAAAGCACTGTCAGCTGGGTCTCCTGATACCATTCACTGGGGTTTGGTTTGATATGAGGTCCTACTGCATTGCCAGGCCCATGGGGCCAGTTCCATGTCTTTTGGGGACTCAAACTAGATGTCAAAATAAGGATAATGATGAAAACATGTAGACAATAGTTGAAAAAAACTCGGTATCTTCCAGGGGCAGTGACAGGTATATGTATTAGCTATGTGGGCTGCCACACAGTCGCCACTGTCCTCATCCAGAAAGATATTTTCTTGTCTCTCTTACAGCTAAGAGTGACCACATGATCTGGTTCAAGCCACTAAGACTAAGGGGAATGTTTAGATATTGCTCTGACAAAGATGTTTTACTTCCTGGTCTCAAGATAAATGTCATTTGATTACTTTTCTTATTGCCCATCTTCCTCCACAGGGCTCCTCCCCTGCAGATATTCCCTGGCTTCCTGCCTTCATATTCAGTGCAAGGAGTCAATGAAGGAGCTGCAGCCATACCATGGTCATGATGCTAAATGCCACCATTATGGGAGTGAAGATCAAAGAGGCACAGGAAGCCCATGAGGACTTGGTGAATTGACAATCAACCCTTGTAATGACAGAGTTCATGTTTTCACCATGATGCCCTCTGCCTAAGCCTCAGAAATGGTTCTACTCCAAGGCCACATGTGGGGAACTGTGACTTAGAGATAAGAGCCATGTCCATGGGGACACAGTTAGCTTGTGACAGAGCAGGGACAAAATCCCCAGAGGCCTTTCTATTGTGCTTCAGGTCTCTGAGGCCCTGGAGCTGAGGATGATGGGAGATCCCGAGTGAGAAAAACATGGACTCATCTGCAAAACAGAAAGAGTCTCTTGACTTGACAGTTCCAATGTCTGTGTACTTACTTCCATGAATTCATCTCTTAGTTACTTTCATGAATTAGCTGGGTTCCTATTATGTGCCAGACAAGATATCAACATTGGGGATTTAAGAGCAAGTCAACATGCATTGTGTCTGCACTCATGAAACTTGCTTCTAGTAGGAGCTCTGTAGAAGCTCAACAGGAATCTCAAACCATAGAGATAAGAAGGGATGATAACCAGAAGGCTCATACTCCATGTAGGGCCAGCCTACCTGGAGCAGTGCTGACAGAGGAGCTGCAGCTGGCTGGGCTGGGAGCTCTCCAGATACAGTAAGTGTGCACAAATGCCAGGTCTCTGGGTGTTGGAGGGATCTATGCTGAATGGATAAAAGCAGTACACATGCTCCAGGTGGGATTGATTCATCAAGAATTCTGTCCTGAGTCTAGCCCAAACATTCTCTATTATAGAAGGACTCTGCTGACTCTTAGGAAGAATGTGTGTGACAGCAAACTGACCCAGTGTGGGGGACATCACAAACTGCACCCAAATTTAGAGGTGCTGGTACACCTCAGAGCTGGGTACCACAGATAGGAAGCACTATAGGAGGAAGGAATAGTTCCACCTAAGATCCTTCTGTCTTGTCCCTGCTGAGTGTCCCTACTGTAATTGTCTTCTGGTCTGTATACATACATGTATGTACTGTGTATGTGCATGTGGAGGCCAGAGGCCTCATGGATGTTTTCCTCTATCATTCTTCATCTTATGTTTTTGAGACAGAGTCTCTTACTGAGCCTGGAGTTTATCGATTAATTTACTAGGCTGGCTGGCTCTAAGGCCAGTTAGCTCTAAGGCTCTCTGGGTTTCCCTCTCCCCAGCACTGGGATCAGACATGCACCACTGCAGCTGGCTCTTTACAGGTACTTGGGATCTGAACTCGGATCTTCATGCTTGTCAATTGTCAGTGTCATTGCATTTGCTTTTCCTCAAGGACAGTGGAGTTGACCTGGTTGTGCAATTCAGGGACCACTAAGAGTAAGGACTAAGAAATCCCCATCAGACCCCAGGGTACACCAACATTGGGGGGAAGGGTGAGTGCTAACAGCTTCTGGGAACCACCAAATTTCAAATCCTCTGGACTATACCATGCACTCACTCCATAAACACATACTGAGTCCTGGCAAGATGTGCAGACACCAGCAGTGTGGATACAGGCAAGCTACCAACTTTCCCGGAGCCAGGCAATGGGGACATGGATGACAGAGTATTAAATAATGTGTGTAGAGGGGCTGGCATAGCAAGCAGTAGCTAAAATTAGCTAAAAGCTGCAGACAAACCAGTACCAATGCAAGGCTAGACCTCTCATCTTGTCTCAGTAGCCATGAGACCCTTCCCATGCATTGCTGTAGAGCCAGGCCTCAGCTGAATGGGGTCTTGAGGATAATCCTTGGCTACGGTGATAGGCTTGATGACCTTGATAGGCTGGGCAAAGGTTTCATGTCTGTGTTTTGCAAAGCAACTGTGCCATGGCCTTAATTTCCGCTTCTCAGTACCTAAAAGAGTCTAAAGGCCCTGATGGAAGTCAGAAGGTTCATTCTTTTCCAGGCATAAGAGATATTCTCAACCGTCAGAGCCAGGGACACTCCATGATCACCCAGTGGACCACCTGAGTTCAAGTTCATATGACACCCAGGAGACCATAAAGAATGGGGCAGGCAATGCCCTTATCTTTAAAGGGCTCACAGTCCAAGAGAGGAACACAGAAAATAAGGAAATAAGCAAACAAGTACTATAGTATAATGTACACAAAATAAGCAACTGATATGAGAGGGCTGACTTAGGAGCCACCAGGAAGTAACATGCAAAGTTAAGACTTGAATGAACAGGAAGAGACTGTGTGTAAAAGGAAGTTCCAGGTAAAGCACAGAAAGCACAAATGTCTTGGGGGTAACTGTACGCTGGGGCAATGGAGAGAATCCAGAGTGACTGGAGCAGAGTGACTGACAAAGAGCGGAGGGACAGGTCCGAAATGGCAGCTGGTGACCAATCATCTATGGCTAACATGCTAGGTATATTTTGGATTTCAACTACATGTTAAAACATGCTCACGTACTAAAATAAATGTTCATCTGAGCACTTCCCCATCCATCTCAACTCCCACCTGTGGAACTGCTCCAATTCTAGAGCACTTTTAAATGGCAAGTCCCCTCCTCGTTCCCTGACTTCCACAGCCCTGACTGGAGGTCTGTTCTTGGAACACTTATGGATTCCAACCCACACAGCTGAGCAAAAGAGAAGGAAGAGAGCAGCTACCTGCCACAGGGAGGAGCTATACCACAGGCTGGCACATGTCCACATGCACAGCTGCTCCCAAAACGGCATTGCACGATGAATACCATGTTCACTTAAAAAACATCCTCTTTCTCTGAGACAGGGTCTGACTGTATAGCCTGGCCTGACCTCAAATCTGCAACTGTGCCACAGCCTCTGGAGTGCTGACATTTCAGGTGTGTGCTACCAGGCCTGGCTGACAAGTGTTTCTAACACAGTTAGGTGCTAGGTAGAGAAGAGCTGAGACCATATGGCTGAGCCTGACTTCAGGGCTACTGATGAGCACTGCTGTGTGGGGGAAGGGGTCACAGAGCATGGACAAAAGCTCCATTCATCCTGGCCAGGCTTCCTCATGTGGCTTTGTGACAGCCTGGAATCATCACTGGTTGTATGGAGTCCATCATCTGAATGGACCATGAATTATCATCCAACTCCACTAGAGTCCACTGAAGTTTGTTCTGGGATGTGACCCCTTGCTACTTTCAGATCTAGTTGCCAAGGGGAATGATTGCCATGCTCTCCCAGGGAAGCAAAAGCAATAGATCTTGTGTAGAGTTGACCTTTGGACTCCCAGCCTGGACTGTAAGAAGTCTGAGTACAATGGGACCCTTGGCAATTTTAAGAGATAAAAGATCCAATTAAAACCTTACTGGCTAAATAGTAAATATATATGGGATAAAAATATTATTTTAAAAATAAAAAAGTCCCTTAGTAATTAGTACTATGTATAGAGCTTGACATGCTAATAGTAGAAAAATATAGAATGAAGTTCTAGAATAATAGCAATAGGCAAATCAATGACCCAGGGGGAGTGACTGGCACAAACAAGGAACATGCCCTGATGACAATGACTTGCAGAAATCTATTATAAAGATGCCATTTCTAATAAGATGCAACCCTAGCCAGAAGCAAAGATGTCAGCTGCCAGTAGTCACCAGACAGAGCCAGGGACAAGATTGGGACTTGCTGTGACTTCAGGGCAGAACCTTTGCTGCCCTGAAGTATAGGGAAACAACACAGATCTGCCGTTCCCCCACACTCCAGGTGGGGTAGGGGTGAGGGGCAGCCCCTTTCACCCTCCTAGTGGAGCTGCTGGTCTGCACCTGGGGCCTTGCCGTAGAGATCACAGACCTTGGACCTAAAGGCAGAAGCCACTGGGGTTCTGCAGAACAGTCACTGACTAATTCACCATCAACCCTATGGGAAACAGAAGAACCCTTCAAAGGCCTGAAGCTCCAAAGTCAAAGCTTTCTGGAACTCTGTCTATCTCCTGTCAGGACACCTCTGGCCTCCTCAAAATTCTCCACTTCCAGTCACAAGCAACAAACATTACATTGACAGCAGTAGCTCACACCCCAACCCAGAAGATCCAAGATCTAGTCTTGGCTCTGCCATGGAGCAGCTAACATAAACTTAGACAATTTACTGGCACTCTGGGCTCATTTCCTGTGTACTACCATTCTCTCAGGTCAGGGGTTGGCTTTGAAGCTCGTTGCGACAACTTCTTGGGGGTGCCCTGTGTCTCAGACTGATCCCATTCTATGGTCATGCCTGTGTCTATGTCTTTGCACATGCTGCCTTTGAGGATGTAGTAGCTCTGGAAATGTGGAGATGCATGCAAGGCAAGTCTTGAAGGGGGATCTTGTGCACCAAAGAGTCTCTCTGCAACAGATGTGTCCACAGCTCTGCTCAAAAGGTCACGTCCTCAGGCCCCACTATTTCCCCTATATCTCCCCTCCACAACACATTTCCTCATCTGTATACCCAGTACTGCATATCATTTGCTGCTTGGCATGCCAATATGAGCTCTATGAGGGTGGAGACACCCTCATTCCTGCTCACTGACCACAGTTACTGGCTGAATACTGAATTTAATAGGCATGGGTGGTAGTCTTCAAAGTCTAAGGTGGCAATCCTGCATCCATCTGACTCCTCTCTGAAGGCAGCCCTTAAGTATGGAGCCAGGAAGGATGAAGACCTTTCCTGGATGCCCTCCACTGTGAATCCCTGTTCGTCAATCAGTCTCACCTCAGTGCTAAGTGGCTGTCCCCATCAAGACCCAAACTTTGCTGTCCTCTTCTTGGTGCTGTTACCTAGTTTCACTTTGCTCCCAGCTCCTGGCACCTGAGTCCTTGTAGGGTATTTTACGGTCAAGATAGAAGGACAGTGTTGCTATATTTTCTATGCTTGCTTCTGAAAATACCCAGAACTCTTTGAAACCTGACTGTAATTTTACTGGTCCTGTAGCAAGGAGATGACTGGGAGCTTTATGGGTCTGAGCCCTTTATAGTGCTTCATATAAAAACAGAAATATTTTGGGGGGAGGGGGTTATTTTTTATTTTTTATTCATTTTACATACCAACCACACAGTTCCCTCCCCTCTCTCCCCCACCCATTCACTCCCCCGTAAGGGTAAGGCGTTCCCATGGGGAGTCAATGAAGCCTGGCACACCAAGTTGAGGCAGGATCAAGCCCCTCCCCACTGCATCAAGGCTGAGCAAGGCATCCACCATAGGGAATGGGCTCTAAAAAGCCAGTTCATGCACCAGGGATAGATCCTGGTCCACTGTCAGAGACCCCACAAACAGATCAAGCCACACAACAAGACAGAAACTTCTTAAAGACACAGCAGAGCTTATGAGTGAGGCTAATTCTTTCCATGATGGTTTCATCGCCTATACCTAGGTAACATTCTTGGCTTCCCATTTGCCCCCTGGGTAATGAGCATCCCCTGGGTGGTCTTCAACTGCTGACATAGTGTAGCACTTGGGCTGTGGCCTTTACTGAGTGTAATGTGCACCACTGGAGGCTGCACAGCCATTTCAGCCCATTTCATGGAAAATGCACGAGAGGCTGAGGCTTTGCTCATCTAGCCCTCCCTTCCTGGATGTGCTTGAAAAGTCTGTGTTCCTGAATGAATTCTGCACCACAGACAAGAGGTAAGAGACTGCGATAGCTCACTGTCCTCACTGACAAGGTTTTAACAAACTCACACTACCAAATACCTTCTTTTCAGACAAATGAGAAAGGTTGAGTCAGAACACATAGGGTTGGATGGTCTGGGGAGGGCTCCTGGGGGGCTGCTCTGACTCCTGCACCTAACTAACTGTGGAGTGTGCTGTAGGTTACTCACTGCAGTAACCTACACAAGCAAACTTGAGCTTTGTGAATGATGAGCGAGGGCTGAAGCAGGCATCTGTTGTTCTTTCTTGCTCAGCTTGTTTTCCTCTTGGAAACAGAATCTCAACAGGAAAATAACTTTCATCCCTCACGCTTTAAGGTCTCACTCACTTGGCAGAAGTGCCAAGGGTGAGTCCCTCGTCCTCTGTTGGTCAGCTTGTCCAGCACATACTTGGATGCAGACAAGTCTGAGGCTAGTAGAGCTTCAGCCACTCACTTATGTAAGCCACCATGTTTTAGACAAGTGGGGGTGGGTTTCAGTTATTAGTAATCAGGATTCTTTTTTCATTTTCTTGTGTGTGTAGGTATGGTATGCATGTGTACATGTACATGTTTTGCTTGTGTGAGTGTACACGTGGAGGCCCAAGCTTGAGACTGGTAACCATCCTTGATAACCCTTTCATCTTATTAACTGAGGCAGGGTCAAGCCCAGAGCTCATCCATGCAGCTAGTCTCCTTAGCCACCTTGTTCTGGAGATCCCCTGGCTGGGCCTTCCCAGGTCTCATACCTACCTGGCATTTATGTGGGTTTTGGGGGTCCAACCTCTGGTCCTCGCACTGTCATGGTGTCTTAGTAAGTGTTCCTATTGCTGTGAAGGGAAACCATGATCACAGCAAGTCTTATAAAGAAAAACACCTAATTGGAGCTGGCTTACAGTTCAGAGATTTAGTCCATTAGTGTCCTGGTGAGAAGCATGGTGACATGTAGGCAGACATAGTGCTGGAGGGGAGCTGAGAGCTCTACATCCAGATTGGCAGGCAGCAGGAAGGGAGATGCACTGTGCCTGGTTTGAGTTTCTGAAACCTCAAAGTCCACCCCCAGTGACACACTTCCTCTAACAAGGCCACACCTACTCCAACAAGGCCACACCTCCTAATAGGACCACTCCCTGGTGACCAGGCATTCAAATCCATGGACCTCTGTCTGGGGCCATTCCTATTCAAATCACCACACAGCAAGTACTTTAACAATCAAGCCATCTCTCTGATTAATAGTCAGGACTCTTGCTGGTAGAGAAGCTGCACATCCTTGGAAGTTTCTTTGAAACCTAGACTAGCCAAATAGAGTCACTAATCTGAAAGGTGGTGTCTGGTGACAGCATGCTTCTGAGGACTGTGACCCTGGAAGAAGACATAACCTCCATCCCTACCTTACTACAGTGGCCTATGAGCAAGCTGCAGGTGATTTCCTCTTACAGGTGTTCAGGCACTAGCTGCTCCCAGACATTGTCACTTTCCCCTACAATGCCAATCTCTAAAGACCTCAGCATGGAGGCTTGTGGCCCTTTCCCTTCCAGCTTTTTTTTTTTTTTAAATGAGGACTTGCTTTTCCTCTCCTTATCACGTGGCTGGACAGGACAGACACCAAGAACAGGCCTGAAGAAAAAGTGGGGAGGAAAAGTGTCCCTAGTCTTGGTCAGGGAACAGTTTGTAGATCTGCCACCAAGTCTAAGTATTGCCCTGGAAGGAAGTCCACTTTAAGTTGCTGCTTTCAAACAAAGGGGTAAATAAAAAGAGCCTTTCTCAGCTCACGACCAGTAGAGAACATGGCCAAAGATACCAGTTACCCAAAACAGGAGCTCCTGGGAGGAAAAAAAATCTTGTTTTCTCAATACCCCTGGGGGAAGTGTTTAACAAGTTTGCTAAAAAGAAGTCTGATTGCTTAATTATTTCTGGAGTAATTAATCTTCCCCCCAAATGCAAGGGTAATGTCAGCTTCCATGCCAACTTTTGGAGGGCAGAGGGCATGGCTATGCCCTACCTACCTCTCAGAGGGCACAGTGTGAGCCACATTCTTCTGCCTGCTATACTGTTTGTTGGTTGCTATACTGTCTGTTGGTTGCTATACTGTTTGTTGGTTGCTATACTGTCTGTTGGCTGCTATACTGTCTGTTGG
>PVIU01005247.1:0-115989 GCA_004026605.1 Ondatra zibethicus | reverse complement strand
ACATTAAAATTCTAAATACCCCAATTAAAAAATGGGGTAAGGATCTGAATAGAGAATTCTCAACAGAGGATGTTCGAATGGCCAAAAGATACTTAAGGTCATGTTCAACTTCCTTAGCAATCAGGGAAATGCAGATCAAAACAACTTTGAGATACCATCTTACACCTGTCAGAATGGCCAAAATCAAAACACCAAGGATGCCCTATGCTGGAGAGGATGTGGAGCAAGGGGAACTCTCATCCATTGCTGGTGGGAATGCAAACTTGTGCAACCACTTTGGAAATCAGTGTGGCGGTTTCTCAGGAAATTGGGAATCAACCTACCTCAAGAGAATTTTTTTGTTCTTTGTTTGAACAGGTAAAAGGCAGTTGTTGAGTTTATAAGTCCATTTGGTCTGAATAATGAAACTGTAATGTGAACCTCCATCCATGCCATATGAGAGGATGGCATGTAACGATAACTCATGAGGACTCTGTAATCAACATGATTCATCATGTCTCATCTCATATATGTCCTGTTCCCATGTAGAGGGATCAGCTTACATGTCACCTGTCCTGTAGCTGTTCTTGACTTCCTTACTCATATCTGTAGCCAAAGATTCTCAGGAGATCTCCCCTGCTCAAATCTGATCTCAGTTAATTTTGAAGAAATCCAGTTTTTCATTTCCTGTGAAAATAAAAGCACAACCTCTCCTACAATGCAACACATTTTTCATTCTGAACTTCCATCCTGAAGCCAAGGCATCCCTAAAGTATATAGGCTTGTTTAATACAGTAGTCCCTTGCACAATCCAATGTCTTCCAGTAGCTGTTGTCTTTTTATTAGCATTCATTAAATTCAAAATTAACAAAACACCATATATGGTACAAACTGCCTGTATTATATTTCCCATCCTTATGTGACTTACTTTTTCTTTTATTACTTTACTTCTCTCTTCAAAGACTTTTCTATTTTAAACTAATTTTATGAATGTCTACATTTTTTTCTTTTAAGACTATGCACTTTGGGACATTGTTAAACACACCATAACCTGCTTACAGTTTTTTTTTCCATCAGAACTTGCTTTACCACATATCTGTAACCTTTTCCATCTGCATGAGCAAAACCTTAAATCTCTATGCTGCTTAGCTCTTGGCATGCTGGCAGCTCAAGCCTGCAGGCAGTGGCCAGGTGATTTGTCTCTGTACTGTAGCCCACATGAGAGACTGCAGGACTAGGAAGCTGCATTTGGCTCCATTGTTGTGTGTTTGGAACCCTTTTTAAAAAGCTTTCTCAGGTTCTATGTGGAAATACATGCCCCATGCTGGGTAGAAAAACACCACAAATCAGATTACAAAAGAAAGCTTTTGATTTGGGGGTTCATAGCAGGGAACATGGCATTAGGCAGGCAGGCACAAGGGCATTGGAACAGTAGCTGAAATCCTGAATCTGATACATACAAGAAAGAGGAAGAAGGTGATGCAGAGCTAACTGAGAATGGCATGAGCTTTCATGCCAGAAATTTCAAACTCTACCCCTGATAACACAAGTTCTTCAAGAAGACTACACCTCCTAACCCTTCCCAAACTGTTCTACCAACTGGGGACCAAGTATTCAAATAAGGAGTATATGGGACCATTCTCAGTAAAACTACCAGAAACTTATTTTGTAAGCTAAATAGATGTATACAAATCAAGATATGAACAAATGTAGATATTGACATTGTGACTAGATAGATTTAGTTTTCTAAGGTGATTATCATTTCCACATCCTCCTGTTAAGTACCTTTCTATGGAATTTCATATGGCTATAAGCATTGTGACCAAAACTCTTCAAAATATTGTTTAAAACTAGGAGTTGGAGAAGTGTCTCAGCAGTTTAGGTAACTTTCTGTTCTGGCTTAGAAACCAGATGTGGTTTTCAGAACTCACATGCCCACCCATAATTGTTGTAACTCCAGTTTTGTGGAATCCAGCACCTTCTTCTGGCCTCTATGGGCACCAAGCATTGCCATGGTGAACATAAAGCCATGTAGGTACCCTCATATAAACAAAATATCATAAATTTTCGAAAAGATTTACATGAAAAGATCAAATATAGTCATGAGGTACATTCTTTTTTTAATTTTTATTGCTTTATAAATAATACCATTCAAAATTTCTACTTCCTCCCCTCCTTCCATTTCCCTCCTGCTCCTCAACTCATCTTTTCCCCTCCCCCTCCAGTCCTAAGAGAGGGCAGGGTCCCTGCCCTGTGGGAAGTTCAAGGCCCTCCCCTTCCATCCAAGCCTAGGAAGTTGTGCATCCAAATAGACTAGGATCCCAAAAAGCCGCTATACCAACATGTCTGAGTGTAAAAGATGAGGTAGATCAGTTTAGCAAGTCCTGAGAATAGCAATTCATGTCCTTTAGTATGCTTCCAATGAGCTATATAGAATGTGTGAGTAGTTTTGATTGTGTATTTCTTAGTCATATATAATAAAGTTATGTCAAATCCTAATTATTTTGCACTGAAATTAGTCATCAGTAATGAAAATCCCATCTCATCATCTGCTGAGTAATGAGCTTTACCTTTCACTTTGGTATTTTCCTACATCCCCTATGTTTTGGGTTTTGAGGTTTTACCATCCAACGTCTAAATTGGATGAATTCAAACTACATAGAGCCTAGGCCAGGCAAAACCATGCTAAAGAAAGAGAGACAGTGTGCTTTTATTTGCATGCTAGCAAATGAGAATTCTGTTTTGCCTCCAATATCAGCAGGGGAAGATTAGGGTTTGTGGTCAGGTCATACAGTTTGTGTTTGGAGTTATTTGACACTATTTTAGAATAATAGTGTTTTGCATAACCAACCCTGAACTTTGTCTTAGTTAATGCTGCCTTCATCCTTAACATTGTCCACAGGGTATAAAAGTAGCAGGAGATTCACGCCCACCCAGAAATCAGATATTGACAGAATTTTTAAGTCAGATTATAAATTACAACCAATGATGTACTTAACTTCATATTTTCCCCTGACTTTTATTGACTACTGAAAACATTTTTTTCTGTATAGACAGTGGCAAAATTTTTTCCTGGAAATTTTGTGAATTTCTACATCACTTGAAAACTGTTATAATTTTGTCAGGAGAATAAAAAAAGTTTGCCCAGTTGATGGTACTCTTACTGGCTTGGTTGTCTTGAGAATTGGCTTGCTTAGGGTAAGATAATCTGCTGGTATTCAATTAGTGTTCAACAAAATTTACTTAACAGAGAAGTCAAATAACTGCTTTTGCTGCAATGAGAGCACATGGTATACCATAAGTGTCAGGGTGTTTTATGTTCAAGAGAGTCAGATTCTCTAATTTTATGTTTCTTTACTGGAAAAGAAGAGATATTTTTGGGGACTTTGGTCTTTCCATTTCCTTCTTTTCCTTTCTTTTATCCTTTCCTCCACCCACCTTAATAGTGTATGTTTGACCTGATGGTGTACATGGAGGCAAAAGGTAATGCTTGTATGTCTTCCTCTCTGTTTTCCACATTACTTTTCAGGTCTGTCTATGATAATGTTACTTCACAGATCAGAAGCAATAGGAAAGTTTTCTAGCAACAAGTTTTGGTGCACTTCAATTATATAATCAGGGTCAGGCAAGATACTTTTGGTTCCATGGTTACACTGTAGGACAGACATGAAGCAAGTGTACTGATATTCAGGAACTTATACTTCATACAGTGGAACACAAGAGGTTTTTTTTTGGTTCTCAGGTAGTAAGTTCAGATAAGGCCCATGTCTGAATGTGCCAAGAAGGTAGCATATCAAGAAGAGTTCATTTGAACACTTATGGAAATAGTGTTTCTGTAGATATAAGATTGAATTCACCATCTAACACACCTTAGGAATAAGCAAGAACCTCACTGAAGATCAATAAAGTCAAAGCACATTCAACATAAGGTCAACACATTTAAAAAGGAATCTTGGAATAAGGCTTAGTTAGTAAGACTAGTGTATGAAAAGCAAGAGCATCTGAGTTTACATCCCAGAATCTATGTAAAAGGCTGTATAGTGCTGCAAGGCCTGTTACCTTAGTGCTGTGTGGGTGGAGACAGCAGGGTTCCTGGGGCTCTGGAGCTCACGGAGCTGAAAGGGGACACGAACTAATACCTCTGGGAATAAATTCCTAAATAAATTCCAAGAAACTCAAATATGTGACTGAATAAATTTATTTTAAAAATTCAAGAATTTTAAAATAAGCAATGAATTCAGTAAATAAATATTAAATAGAACTCAAGCAGAAATGATGATGAAATAAAAAAGCTCATTAGCCCAATTAGAAAGCTGAGGAAAAGCCTTACAAACAAAAGATGTTCAAGTCGAAGAAAAAATGTCAGGACATAAAAATAAACTAAAATTGGAGCTCTCAATCAATGTTAACCCCATGTCAATAGTAAAGATCAGATAATCAGGATTATAGAAAAAAACTATCCCAATTGAGAAGACATTCCACACTCAGGACAATGTCCTCGTTTTACTCCCAGCTCTGTAGCAGAGCACCCATTGCATCTTCCTTCCCTCCCTGCCTCTTTCTCTATGGATCACACTATAGCACGAATAGTAAAATTCCAGAGAAAGAAAAGCAAAAGCAGCCAAGATACTAGAGAGCTCTTACCTTTATGTAACCTTCAGACTGAAAGAGAGCAAGTTCTTGTCTCATCCAGCCTTATATTCCTCTCTAGTTCTGGGATTAAAGGCACGCACCACCACAGCCCAGTGTCTATGGACTAAGGAACAGCATCTATTGTGTGTCTGTATGTGTGTGTGTTTGTTTGTGGTGTGCTTTTGTGTGTGTGTATTTGTGTATATGTATGTATGTGAGTGTGTTTATGTATATGTGGTTTTTATGTATGTGTGTTTATGCATGTGTGCTTGTGTATATGTGTATTTATATGTGTGTTTTTGTGTTTGTTTGTTTGTGTTGTATATATTTGTGCATGTTTATGTGTATAGTTGTGTGTGTTTTGTGTGTTTGTATATGTGTGTTAGTGTGTGTTCACATGTGTAGATTGTATGTGTTTGTGTCTATATAGGTGTATATGTGTTTGTGTTTGTATATATGTGTGTGTATTTGTATTTGTGTTTAAACATACTTTCTCTGTGTCTCAGCAGCCACTCCCAAATGACCACACAAAAATTAATATTATTATAAATGTTAGGTCAATAGCTCAGGCTTATTAATAACTAGCTCATAAACTTAAATTAACCCATTTATATTAATCTGCATTTTGCCACATGGTATTCCCTCTCTTTCATCTTGTACTTCCTGCTTCATTTCTGTGTCTGGCTGGCAACTCTCCTCTCTCTGTTCCCCTTTCCAGCACTCTTTCTGCCGTGAAAATCCTGCCTAGCCATAGGGCAAACACCATTTTATTAACAATGAGAGCAATACATAGTTACAGTATACAAAGATTGTTTTATAGCTTTTGTGTATGTGTTTGTGTGTGTGGGTTTGTGTGTGTATATGTTGGTGTTTGTGTATGTGTTTGTACATATATATACATATATATAGGTGTGTAAATTTTTGTGTGTGTACATATTTGTATGTTTTTATGTATATGCATTTGTTTGTGTATATTGTGTGTATGTATATACATTTGTGTATGTGTTTGTGTTTGTTCGTGTCTTTGTGAGTATTTATGTGTGTTTTGTGTGTACACATTTGTATATGTATTTATGTGTTTATATGTGTTTCTGTGTTTACATATATGTATAATTGAATATAGGTTTTTATGTATATATATTTGACTCTAAGTGTTTTTGTATATATGTGCATGTGGGCATGTGTTTGTGTCTTTGTGTGTATGTTTTATGTGTATATATTTGTGCATGTGTTTATGTTTGTTTGTATGTGTGTATGTGTTTGTATAAAATAAGAATTAAGTCTATATTATGGAAATTTTAGGTAGGCTTATTATTGTTTTGATGAACACCATTACTAAAAGCAAGTTGGGGAGGAAAGGCTTTATTTGACTTACAGTTCCACATTGTAGTTTATCACTGAGGAAGTCAGTCAGGACAGAAAATCAAGCAGGGCAGGAACCAGGAGGCAGAAGCTTATGCAGAGGCCATGGAAAGGTGCTGCTCACTGGCTTGCTCAGCCTGTTTTCTCATAGAACCCAGGGGCCCCAGCCCATGGTTAGCACCACCCACAATGGACTGGGCCTTCCCCAATAAACACACACACACACACACACACACACACACACACACACACACACACACACAGTCTTGCCTAAAGCCTTATGGTATGGGGTATTTTCTCAGTTGGTGTTTCCTACTACCATCTGACTATATCCTGTGTCATGTTGACACAAAACTAACTAGCACAATGGACTGGAGGGATGGGGAACTGGTGGACTTGAAGGGAGTGAGAAGAGGTACCTGGAGAGAACTTTCTATTCTGTTTTCCTAAACCCATGTGATTTCTAAGTATATTTTAAATATATATCCTTATACCCACATATGAGACTAGCTCTCCCTCTTTATCACGAGTTTCTTTTTGAAACAGATGGGGAAGATTACAGAATTCAAAATCTGGTTGGAATGCATATAATAAGGGTTTGTGGGTTGTTCAACCTAAAAAGACTTAGAGAAAATCACAGATTAAGAATTAAAGGCCTATCTGCTATGAGATAGTATCTTTGGTATATGAGAGGAAGTTGCACCCATGAACTCTAAATGATATTGTTTTCTTACAAAGATTGACATAGTACCAACACTAGTAGACATGGCAACATGAACAGGAAATTTCACATGGTCTTATTCTCTAGATGAACAAACTATGGGTGGTAAATATCTGATGAAAGAGGAGAATCAGTCTTCTCCAGGAACAACCTTCCAGAGAGGTTGCCCAATATCAAGTGGTCAACACTTGATACCTATGTATACAAGCAAAGATAAACAGACAAAAAAATGTAAGAAGTTATGGTGACCTTGCTGGGCATGTAACATAGTCTTCTTACTGAGAATCTAGTTCTGTAGAGATGAACAAAGTTGATTCTTCAAATCTGTCTATCATCTGTTTATATATGTATGCATGTAAGTATGAGCTATATATTTATATTTATAAACTATCTATTTATCACTATATTGTCTGTCATCAATCATGTATCATCATCCACCAATCTATACCACATATTTATTTATTTCTGTTACACTAAAAATCACAATTTTCCCTTAAAATCTGAACTATTACTCTAAAATCAACACTAATTTAAAAAATAGGGAGAAAGGAGTTTCAATGCTTTTTCTCAAATTTCTGGTAAATTTGAGTGTTATAATTGAGAGTCTAATTGATTTTTATTTCAAAGAAATGTATAGACATTGGAGATTCATAGGCAGTGACATAAATAAGTGGTGCACAGGGGGAGTTTGGATTTGCTCAACCCTTTTCAATCACCTGTATTTAGTGAGTCAATAAAACTTGTACCTAATCAAAATATGAAATACACTGATTTGTAAATATATATCATAGATATAAATACAAAATTTACAGGGATATTCAAGCTTCTTAGGAAGTGATCTGTCATTTGCTCTATAGATGAATTATTTGGGAGCTGTTCTTGGTGCTGTTCTCCTTGTTTGAAAACTCTGTCTTTCTTAGT
This sequence comes from Ondatra zibethicus, assembly GCA_004026605.1. Classification (NCBI taxonomy): domain Eukaryota; kingdom Metazoa; phylum Chordata; class Mammalia; order Rodentia; family Cricetidae; genus Ondatra; species Ondatra zibethicus. The sequence continues at coordinate 108,374 of PVIU01005247.1, read as the reverse complement.
AATTGCTGTTCAGGTGGAACTTTCCCTTTTTCCCAGAATGTGCAGGGGAGGGGCTTGGAGAACCTCCCCTGAGTGAATTCTACTCTCCCAGTGGATACAAGTTCTCTCACTTTTCGGAAAGAAAAGCTCCAGTAGCAGCACTCACTCCACACCCACTCCAGGGTGTTTTGCATTTCTCTGTGTTCTCAGTGTTGTAAGGAAGGAGCCCTGCCAAGAGGACCTTCATGTCTCTTCAGTGATGGTATGCTTATGCTTCTATCCTTCCTTAGCACTTTATCTTAAAATTTCAATAGACAGGTTAGTTTATTTTCTCGGTATGGCTGTTCCTCAAATGAAGGGCAATCATAAGAATATCACTTCTTTACACAGCATTCCTCTAGGTGATTGAGTTTGTGGTCCATCAACAAGCAGTATTCCATGTCTTTCTCTGCAATCTCTACAGACTTCTGTTGTTCTTGTTCTTATTGTTTTGAGGAAGGATCTGATCATGTATACCAGGCTGGTTTCAGACTTGTTATCCTCCTGAATCAACTCCTTAAGTGCTGGACAGTGTTTACCAGTAGAACCACAGAAGTTAATTGTAGTGTTTGATGTATATTTCCTCCTGTCTTTGTACTGTTTGTGTCATTGCTTTTTAAAATATCTTTTAGCTTTTGAAAAATGTTTTATTGCTATGCTTCATTTTCCAGTTGCCTAGGCATTGCACCATTATGCATTTTCATTGTTGCCTACAGAGATGGTAATGAAGCAGATATTGGAATCAAATGAAGCTCCTTAGTACTGGCAGGGGAAATGGGATGTACTACAAAGAGAGATACAGAAAGTGAGGGGGAATCTTCTGGTGTAGATTGATTTATGTAACCTTATTGTCTGTTAAGTAGCACAAGACTATTTCCAAAGCATTTTTGTGCATGGATAAAATAGATAAATGTTGATAGAATATTTACTGCATCATTTACACATGAAAGTAATTAACACAATATCTAAACCACCACCATAGTACTCAGAATAAGTTGGATGCATAGGAAATATTCATTAATAGTAAATATGAATTACTGAAGAGGGAAATGAAAGGATGTATTTATCTAACCATGTACATCTGTATTTCCATGTAGAATAAAGTATGCATCACCTTGTTGCATCATCTAGAAAAATGATCAGTATTATCAGTACAAGGTATTCATGGGGATTAATTATCTCTATTAGATAAGTAGACAACTCTAATAGCTTAAGGGAAGAACCCAGGGAATAAGAATATGTCCCCAACATAGAATTTTTATTTTAATGTATTTAGTGTCATTCTTATTTTTTGTCAGCTTGAATTTTAGTTTGCCAAAAAATAAAGTAGCTAAATTTAATAAGTAGACATTTATGGCAATGCAAATAAGACTATCTTTGTTTTAATGACATACATGAAAATTCAATGTTTCTTTTAGCATCAACTACAGAGACCCTCCAGCTGCTGTGTGTAAAGTATGTCGGACCTAGATGAAGTTGCATCTGAGCTGTCTTGGACAATATATTATTTTTTTGTGAAGAAAACTATAAACCAAGTCACTAATGAATTTCGATGTTTGCTTGACATTTTGTATGGATGTTCATAACAACTATATTTTGAATTTTCAAGAATCACATAGACATGTTCTTTTAGAAGATCACATTACTAAACCTTTAGCAGCACAGTAGAACTTGGAGCATCTCTTGGGAACAATGAAGGTTATTGTAGAGTACATATTCCTAATCATTTTAGGTGTGGAATTCATTATAGGGAGTTTAGGAAATGGATTCATAGTAGTGGTGAACATCATGGATTGGGACAAGAGAAGAAAGATCTCTACAGTGGATAAGATCATCACTGCCTTGGCCATCTCCAGACTTGCTTTTATCTGGTCACTGGTCATAGTTTTATTGATAAATGAGCTGTATCCATCCTTAGTGATAACTGGAAAAATCTTTAGAATAGGTAATTTTTCCTGGACAGTGGTCAATCATTTCAGCATCTGGCTTGCTACATGTCTCAGCATATTTTATTTCCTCAAGATAGCCAGCTTTTCCAATTCAATTTTTCTTTTCCTAAAGTGGAGAGCAAAAAAAGTTGTTTCAATAACACTGCTGGTGTCTTTTCTCTTCTTGTTTATAAATATTATTGTCATAAATGCATACATTGTTATCTGGATTGATGGATCTAAAGTAAATATGTCCTACAGTTCTGATTCAAATGACTATGGACACTTTCCTAGGTTTCTGTCACTCACCAACACTATGTTCACATTCATACCTTTCATTGTTTCCCTAACAACTTTCCTCCTGCTCATCTTCTCCCTGTGGAGACATCTGAAGAACATGCAGCACAACACCAAAGGATACAGAGACCCCAGCACCACAGCTCACATAAAGGCCCTGCAAATGGTGGTCACCTTCCTGTTTCTATATACTATTTTCTTTCTGGCACTTGTTATGCAGTCTTGGAAAAATGAGATCCATTTTAAAAATTTATTCAGTTTGATTTTTGAGGATGCAGCACTTGCTTTCCCATCAGGCCACTCCTGTGTCCTAATTCTGGGAAACACTAAGCTCAGACAGGCTTTTCTGTGCGTGATGTGGTGGTTGAGGTACAAGCTCAATGTTGCAGAAACCCCAGGTCCCTAAACTATGTAAGGGGTTGTTTCCCATTTTCTAGAGGAACACCTATTCTTACGAGATTCTGTATGTTTACATTGGTACTTATGGTTTATTCTTCAATTGTAGCTTTGTGAATTTTGCAAAATTCTATGTAAAAAAAATCATTGTCCAGTATGAAGGGGATGCAGGTTGCTCTACAAGGATGTGAACATGGACTATATAAATGGAACTCTTAGTATCAGTATAATGTAATTTTATACCATGAAATAGACTTTTGAAGATTTTAATATTGTTAATGTGTAGTATGGAAAATGTGTATATGTGTGTGTGTATGTGTGACATATATAAGGTAAAAACATTTGCCTGTTTCCAAACAAGTGTAATTTCATAGTTTAGAACAAGCTGAAAATTAGACAACAGGTGAAATAAACTTTCTTCCCTAAGTTGGTTTTAGCCAGAGCTTTTATTACAGTCAAAGAAATCTTTAACTAAGAGAGAGGGCATGAAGTTCCACTATGAAATGAGGATTTATTTGCTAGTGATAACTTTTAGGAGAGGGAAAATTAATTTTCTTTAATGATGTAACCACTGGTAGGTCAGTCACACACCACAGAAGGTCTTATACACAAGAATATTGGATACCACAAAGTGGACTTGGTGGATTAAAAAAAACAGAGAGACAGAGATAAAGAGAGTGACATAGAGAGATAGAAATAGATGGATAGATAGATGATAGCCAGTTAGCTAGCTATATATTTAGATAGATAATAGAAAATTGAGCATGTAAGAAGGTGAAGTTGGATCTGAGAGGAATCTGGGAGAGGAAGGTATATATAATACAAACACATTGTATGGCATTATCAAAATACTAATGAAATATTTAAAGATATAAATATAATCAATAAAATAATAAAGTAAAATGAATTTTATAATACGTTGCTTCAAATTCTGATAAATTAGAGCAATGGTGATCCAGAATCTTGTCTAATTACATAAAAGAAAAATATGAAAGACTGGAAAGATTACTCAGTGGTTAAGATCCATATGCCTTTTGAAAAGAAGGAGACCTGAAGACCTTAGGTCAATTCACAACACCATATTGGACAGTTCACAATCTTAGCTCTAGGGTACTTCTCTGGCATCCAGGAGCACACACTGATGCAAATACACATACTTTAAAAATAAAATACATTTTTAAAAAGAAAATGAGGACGTATTGTTTGAATATTGGTTTGCTAAACCATCTTCAATCTCTTGCACATAAAACAGCATATAAAACTTGTCAATCAGAAAACTACACATGAAATTCATTAATATGTCACACATAGACATACAAGATTTATGAAAACATTCCTAAAGAGAATAGCCCTTTCTGAGGAAATGGTCTGTCATGTTGTTCTATAGAGAAATAAATGTGAATTCTTCTTGGTGCTATTGTCATCTTGTCTGTAAAAGCCTCTTTCCTAGGAACTACTATTCAGATGGAACTTCGAATATTTCCTATCCAGAGCCGAAGATGAAAGGAAGGGCTCGGGGGAAGTACCTGAGTTGAGTGTCTTTCTCTGAGAGTGAATATGGATTCTATCATTTTCTAGAGTGGATCTTAAAGTTCCAGTAATTGCACCCACTCCAATCAGCCCCACCCCCTGAATGTTTTGCATTTTTCATTGTTTTCTTATTCCTTGTTGTATGGAAGGAGCCACTCCAAAAGGATCTTCCTGTCTCTGCAATGATGGTATGGACATGCTTTTCTTCTTAGTAATTTCCTTCAAAACATTTTAATAACTAAGCTAAATTCGCTCCCCAGGATGTATTGTAATACATGTCTTTCTCTTCAATCTCTAAAGGTTGCTGTTGTTTTAGACTGTCTTATCATGTAGCTCAGGCTGGCCTTGATGGGTTAGCAACTTAATCTGGGCTATGTTTACTAGTATATACAACCCCATGAATTTTACTGAAGCTTTTGTTGTAACTTTCAATGTTATCTTAGTCGCTCTTTTGTATCGGCATCATTGTTTCTTTGACTATTCTTTAGCTCCTGGAGACAGTTGATGTCATGCTGCCTTCCTTGCCAGACTAGGTGCTGCATCATCCTGTGTCTGCCTTGATACCTACAGTGAAGGTAATAGAGCAGATGTCATTGCTGTGCAGAGAGAAATATATGAAACTCCTTGTTGCTGTGCTGTGTGTGTGGGGACAGATGTACTAACAGGACAGACACAGGGAATGAAGATTATTCTTGCAGTATAGTTGAATGAATTTGAACTCTTGTCTGCTTTATTACACAGTAGGGTGGTTTCTCGTTTTGTTCACATAGGGGGATAAAAGAATCACAAGTTTACAAAGTAGCTATATTTCCAATGCATTGATTATTATTGAAGCAATTTTACTGAATATCCTGTCAATTGTAACAGTATTAAGTATGAGTTAGATGAAAAACAAGTGATAAGTAAGTGGTCAACTTGAATAACTGAAATGAAGAATGAAGAGAAGTTGTATTTACATAAATGTATGTTTCTGTCTTAGTTGGTACTAGTGTATTTTTGCATGAGCTTGTAAAATAAATTTCTTGGTATTCTCAGTATCACTGAAGGAGTAATAGTGTATATGAGATTATTATCAACTGATAGTTGGTAAGAACTGCAAAAAAATGCATAAGTCACTGCACAGACATGCTGATATATTCAATGAAGTTCATATTCTCTGTGTCTGTTTGATTTTATGCTTTGATTTTTGAGTGCAGTATTACTGGTCCAGAAAAAAGGTATCCATATTTAATATGTAGAGAAATAGAACACCAAACAAATGCAAATAAAAATATCTTTATTTTGATGACAGGATGTGAAAATTCAGTGTTCGATCACCATCAACTACATGGACATCAGGATGCAGTGTGGGAGGCACTCACTAGCTGCATGAGCTTCATCTATATTGCAAAGGGTAGCATAAGTTTTGTGAACAAAATTAAAAACTAACTCGGTAGTAAATGAATGGTGCTTGATATTGTATGTGGGAGTTTATGCTGGATGCTATGAATTTTCAAGAATTATGTAGAAGTAACATTTTAGAAGATTGCATTTGCAGATCCTAAAGTGTGTAGTAGAAATCAGAGCATTTTATTAGTTATAAATAGTGTTATCCTACATGCCATTATCGTAATAATTTTAAGTGTCGAGCACTTAATGGGAAGTTTAGGAAATGTATTCATAGTGCTGGTGAATATCAAGAACTGGGTCAAGAGGAGAACAATTTCTACAACGGATCAAATCCTCATGGCTCTTGCCATCTCTAGAATTGCTTTTCTGTGGTCAATAGTCACAACTGTATTGAAATATGTGATGGTCCAAGCTCTAATTCTAACTAAAAAACTTATTAGAATAATTGATATAGTTGTCAATAACCAACCATTTAAGCATCTGGCTTGCTACATGCCTCAGCATCTTTTCCTTTCTTAAGATAGCCAGTTATTCAAACTTTATTTTACTATATCTAAAGTGGAGAGTTAAAAAAGTGGTTTCACTGACACAGACAGCATCTTTGCTCCTTTTGTTTTTAAACATTCTAGTCATGAATAGATGTATTGATGTCTGGATTGATGTCCCACAGTGTTATCTCAATTAAATCTACTCAGGTTTCCAGGCTTATAGTAATCCCCACAGCTATGTTCACACTCATCCCCTGAACTATGGTCTGATAACTTTCCTCCTGCTCATCTTCTCCCTGTGGAGACATCTGAAGAACATATATTACAATGCCAAGGTTTCAGAGATGTCAGTACCAGAGCTCACATACAGACCCTGCAAACTGTGGTCACCTTCCTGCTATTATATACTTCTTCCTGTCTGTTCTTTTACAATTGTGGAAGGCTGACTTTCAGAAGGACTCTCCGATTGTTTTGTTTTTACTTGGTATAGGAATTGCTTTTCCCTCAGTACCCTCATGGATCTTAATTCTGGGAAACACTCATCTGAGATAGGCATGCTTTTTTGTGCTCAAGAGGCTGAGGTACAGGTCCAAAGATGCTGAGCGCTTGGGTTCCTAAAACATATCAGGAATCAACTTCCACATTCTATAGAAAATTCAATTTTCCAGGTGGTGGCGGTGCATGCCTTTAATCCCAGCACCTGGGAGGCAGAGGCAGGCGGATCTTTGTGGGTTCGAGATCAGCCTGGCCTAAAAGAGCTAGTTCCAGGACAGGCTCCAAAGCTACAGAGAAACCCTGTCTCTAAAAAACAAAAAAAAATTCAATTTATAAGTGTTAGATTTTATGGAGAAATTTGGTACAGAAAAAGAGTCAGAGATGGATCAGCCTTCAGACAGAATTTATTATAAAGACAGACAGGATCCTATTAAACTTGCTGGCAGCACCTAGAGGGCCTGGATTAAATATCACTCCTGCAAAAGAGAGTAGAGTTTGTTTATGTATGGTCTCTAGTGAGAAAGTAGGGAAAAAGGAAAGGGGTTAAGCCAGGAGGAAATGGGCCCAAACCAGGCTAACAATACCTAACTAGACTTAGAGACATCATGTGTTCTTGTATTTCTTAATGAAGCAGACGTTTAAAGGGGCTCAAAGGCAGTCCTTCGAAAGAGGCCTCTGCAAGATGAATGCGCTTTGTCAGAATGTGTAGTAATGAGAGGAGGAGCAGGCAGGCTGCAGTTTGGTCCCTCCAGGCTCCCATCCGTCCAGCGCGGGGCACCTTATTCCATCTTGACCGGCTAGCTTAACTCCTGAAATAATTACATAGAAATTGTATTCATTTATACTACTGCCTGGCCCACTAGTTCTCGCCTCTTATTGGCAAACTTTCACATCTGGATTCAACTCATTTCTAATAATCTGTAGGTCACCACGAGGTCGTGGCTTACCGGGAAAGATTCAGCGTGTCTGACTTTGCAGCTTCATGGTGGTAGCTTTCTCTCTCTTTGTCTTCTTCCCAGCACTCTGTTCTTTTTTCCCTGCCTATCTAAGTCCTGCCCTATCAAAAGGCCAAGGCAGTTTTCTTTATTCACCAATGAAAGCAACATGTAGAAAGAAGGACCTCCTACACCAAGAATGTGTTGGAATAGTGGTCACCTGTTCTGTCTGCAGCTCTTCTCGTTTTAGGGTCCTGCTCTCCATACAGACTGGTTGCTTGGAGACAGAGGGAGTTTGGCTCTTGTGAGAACTGTGAGGAGAGGTAGATAGAGTGCTGGCAGTGGTGGCCAGGTCTGTGAGACAATAAGAAATGATGGGAGGAGAGATTGCTGTGGGCTGTAGGATAAAACAATAAAACAATCTTGTGTGTATAGACTTGTACACACTGCATGTTTTTTACACTGTATGTAACTTTATGGATTTGGGGAAATTATGTGTACCTTAAGTACTGGAAAAACAATTATGCTTTGGCAGAAAAGATGTAAATATGTACATTGTTGTATGAAGAAAGGTTTGAATATGGACCACCCAAGTATAAGAACTGATATTAGTAACATTTTTACATCAATCACTAAGATTTTAATATTTTTCAATAATAATGAAAAATGTGTGAGATATCAATTTCTCTAGATATTTCAATCATTTATGAAATATAAGATTTCAAAATATTTTGGATTTTATCAGAATCTTTCCATCTTTTATGCCTATTTTTATTAATTTGGGTTTTTTATTTAGTTGGGAATATTTACTGTTATTTATGAATCTTTTCTTTTGTACTATTAGGCAAGAGTGATAATATTATTAAAATTTCTAATTAGCATTATATTTTGCAGAATGTCAAAATGAGAGGTAGGGGTGGTGGTGTAGTTTAGTTGGAGAATGTGTTTTTCAGGGGTGAATCACTGGTTTCCATCCCTACGGTCAAAATCCCACAAACACAAATGAACAAAAAACCAGAGAACAGAAGTAACAAAGCCATGATACAAAACAGGTATTTTCTTTATCTTCGAGACCGAAAGCAATTGCATTTATGTTTTTTTTGAAGGAACATTTATCAAGATACATTCATCAACGAAGTAGCTACATAAAAAGTGGCAGAGTGATGCTGGCTCAGTGAGTATACTATTACCTGGAGAGCATTACAAGCATTAGCAAATCTAAGCTAATTTGTATTCTCGCTGTGTTCCATTTGGTTATGACAAGGTCCAAAATGTTGATGTGATATTAACATGAGAAGAATTCAAAACTGTTTTCTGTAATTTTTAAGACGTGTTGTAGTAATCAGGCTCATTCCTTGAAGAGCATTGGTACTAAATATTGCTGGTTGTGGTACCACAGTACTTCACAGCCTTCAAGATAGTTTAATCTCATATGGAACAACATCCTTATTCCTCAGTTAAGAATCAGTTGGAGAATTTGCTAGTTACCACATTGGTGTATGTCAATGATGCATTCAGAATTAGGTTTAAAAAAAAGCAACAAACCATCAATCTATTTGATATATATTGAGATGGGCATGAATCAAAACTGTAAAGGAATTTATTGATATTTGGAAAGTTTCTCTACATACAGTTGATCACAATATTAGTTTGGTTGTTTCCAGACAATAAATTAAGACAAGATCCCATATCATGAATTGCCAGAGAAGGCATTTTATGAAGAAGACCTAAATTGAGAAATTGTTCAATATATTCTCTATAAAAATGATTGAATGATTTCACCAATATACTGTCATGGCATTCTGCCTGAAATTGGTCATAGAATTAAAAAGAAACAAGAACTTCACTGAATTTCCATAAGGCAAGGGCACATATAACTTAGAGTCAACAAATTAAAAGAGGGGACAGGAAACACACCATAGTAAGTAACAAAATTAATGCAAAAACACGAGTTCAAATCCCTAGAAGTCACATAAAAATTATGTGTTTTAGCTAAAGCAATAGATGGTTGCTTCATCTTGTCTTGCTGCTGATGGCTTGTTCAGTATGTATTCCCAGTCCAGAGGTGTCCCCACCTACCATGAACTGGGCCCTCCCAAGTCAGACTTTATCTCCAGGCTTGTTTAGGCAGTATATCATTCTGTATCTGCCTTGATGCTCACACTGATATAATAGAATAGGCACTGAAGCAAACTGAAGATAAGTGGATAGCATCTGAATATCTACAAGTTACTAACAAGAAAAACTAGGGAATGAAGAAGAATCTTGTGTAGATGTATTTATATAAGCTTCTGTCTGTTCTCTGTCACAATAGAATATTTTTTTTGCAGCTGTGTGGTGGTGGTGTACCTCTTTAATCCCAGCACTCAGGAGGCAGAGGCAGGTGGATCTCTGTGAATTCAAGGTCAGCCTGATCTACAGATTCTCCAAAGCTACAGAAATATCCTGTCTTGAAAAACTAAAAAAAAAAAAATTTCGTGTATAGATAAAATAGCTAAAAGTTTTATTACCACTATATTGCTAAGCAAGTGTGTGATTCACAGTAAATGTTAATTAATGATAAACTTAGATTATTAAAGTGAGAAATGAAGGATATTTGCACAGAAATAACTATATTGTTGATTGTGTGTCTATGTACATGTGTATATGCATGACTGTGAAAAAGAAAATTAACTAGTATTTTAGTGCTAATTCTTGAGGAATGATGGCTTCTATAAGATTTTTAGTTACTTCTAAAAGCTTGCAGGAAGAACTTTGGAAAACATGCATAGGTCCCTCTCCGGGTGTTATTTTGCACTGTTTAATGAAAGTCTTCTATATGTCAGAGTAGATTTTATTGCATGCTGTGTGAGTTAGAATTTTTTTTAACTTTATTTGCCTATAAATCAAAGAGCCAAACAATAGTATGCAGACACAGAAATCTGATGAAGGCAGAGATTTTTGTTCTCCTTCAGGATCAACTGCAGACAACTCCAGGCTGCTGTGTATAATGTCTGGGTGTGGGGATTAAACTCAGGGGGGCTGTCTTGGAAAACATCAGATATTTGTAAAGAAAACTATGAATCAACTCACTAGTGAGTCTTTGCGTTTGTTGACCTTGTATCTGGGAGTTCATAAAAGTGGCGATGTTATGATTTCTCAATAATCACACGGACGTAATGATTTAGATGATTGGAGTTGACAGATCTTCAGCAGCTCAGTGGAAACTGGAGCATCCTCTACTGACAGCGAGTGCTGTGCTGCAGGTCACGTTATTCAGCCTCTAAGAGTGGAGTTCATCATAGGAAATGGAGGAAATGCATTTATGGCACTAGTGAACACCGTGGACTGGCTCAAGAGAATGAAGATCTCTTTCGTGGATCAGACCCTCACTGCTCTGGCCAACTCCAGAATTAGCTCCTGTGGTCACTACTCACAGCTTCATTGATACCTGCACTGTACCCAGCTTTAAGGATTACTGGGAAAGTTATAAAAATTACTCTTTTCTGGGCAGTGAGAAAACATTTCAACATCTGGCCCTCTACATGCCTCAATGTCTTTTAGTTTTTCAAGACAGGCAATTTTTCAAATTCCGTTTTGCTTTGCCTAATGTGGAGAATAAAAAAAAATGTGTTTAGGGATGCTTCTGGTGTTTCTGCTCATTTTATTTTCAAACACTGATGCCTAGATTGATTTGATTGATTTTGTTTTTAAACATTGATGCCTAGATTGATAGATAAAAGGGAAATGTGTCTTAAATTCCGGCTGAAATAGCCATGTCCTACATTCTAAGCCTCATTTGCCCATACACTTCACTGTGCCCCGATCCCTCCCTCACCTTCTCATCTTTTCTTGTGGGGACATCCGAATTCCATGCAGCACAACACCCAAAGTCCAGAGATGCCTGTACCTCAGCCCACAGAAACACCCTGCTAATGGTGGTCACCTTCCTGTTTCTGTATCCTGTTTTTTCTCTTCCACTTGTTTCACAGCCTTGGAACTCTTGACATTTGGGAGACAAATCCAATTACTTTGTTTTTTTTTAAGACACTGGATGTGATTTTTCCCTTAGGCCATACCTGTTTTCTCATTCATTACAAACAGTGGGATAAAACAGGCTTTTCTTTCTGGTATGTGGTGCTTGAAGTACAGGCAAATAGATACAGAAATGCTTGCTTTAATATAAAACATACTGGTCATAATTCTTCATATTCTAGAGCAGTGTTCTCAATGTTGCTAATGCTGTGATCCTTTAATACATTTCCTCATGGTGTGGTGACTCCCAAGTATAAAATTATTTTCTTTGCTACTTCACAATGGTAATTTTGCTAAGGTAATGAATAGTAAGGTAAATATCTCTGATATGCTGGATATCTGATATGTGGCCCCTGTGAAAGGGTTGTTCAACCCCCAAAAGTCCTTGTTGTTTATACTGCTGTTAAATTTCACTGTCACCGACATGAGAAAGGGAAACTGAGTCAGACATCCCACTGATATTTTGATGGGATATTAAAGGTACAGATGAGATTGCGGTGTTCCACCCGCAAGTGTGTCTCTGAGGACATTATCTTCTCAGTCACTTTCTAAAATATAAACAACAGGAAAGTTATGGCCAAAGCATATACTCAACAAAACAAAAACACAGCAACAGGAGCATAAAGCCTGAGACCCATGGCTCTCTCTGAAGCAATGCAGGAGTTTGTGAATAGGATTTCTCCCTAATTTCTTTTTCAGCATATTCTTTTGGGAATGTAGGAAGGCTACTGATTTTTGTAAGCTAATTTTGAATGCTGCTACTTTGATATGCCTATGACTCTCTCTGAAGTAATGTGTAAGACTTAAAAAGAACATGTTTTTGAAATGAGTATTTTGTAAATCTGCATATAATGTATGAATTTTTTCATGCAGAAACTAATCATTTATTTCTAAAGATGTCCCAAAAGATTGGAAAGTGATGAGTTGTATGGACAATATCAGAAAGACAGTTGGACACATGATTTTTAAATTATTTTGTACCTTTGCAGCCAGGTAGATTCTGTAATAATTTGAACACTGACTGATTTAAAAATAAAACATGTAGACACTGTTGAATAAGAGGATGCTGAGGTATCATTGACCAGGGAACCTAGATTTTTGTAGAAGATGTGAGAAAAGAACAGGCAAACCTTGAAGTAGGAAGTCAGGTTGAATACAGAAGACAGACAATTAAAGAGAGGTAGGTCACTGTTGTACTTGAGAAAAACAACTCAAGCCAACTAGAAATCGTTGGGGGAAAGGTAATTGTGGAGAGGCTTGTGTTCCTCAAAACCAGAATTTCACTAGGGAGCTTGTTAGAAGCTAAACCCTGTCAATACTGTCCCAGAATATCTAAATAAAAATATAAAAAGTAGGGCCTAGTGTTATGTCACTTCAACACGTTTTTAAATTTAATTTTTACAGTGTAGTTTGAGAAATAAAAAAATGAAAGTCACTCATGCTAAGTGTATTTGATTCAAACTTGTTACCTAGATTACTATAAATGTTGGCTGAGAACCAATGCTCTAGAGAATCAAGAAAGACTGAGCAAATGAAGAAATAGTTGAAGGATGAGAAAATTGGGTTTTCCTTTCTGTTACACAGGCAGGGGGTGGGGAATTAATTGTTCACTTTGGACCCCTCAGAAAGAAAGCTAAATCTGAAATCTCCAGAGGTCACCGATATCTTACAGGGTAAAGTAATTTCCCATTTCTACCTACCCTACTATGAAATCGGTGGTCAGTCAGACTGTTCTGCTGGAAGAGGGGAAGTTGTAAGGCACTTGGTAAGTTCTTGCTATTTTAAGTGTCACTTACATATGTCAAATTAAATGATCAACTTTTTATTGCTTGCTGGCAGCTCCCAAATTACCTGCTTACTTTATCTAAAAACCCGTATATTTAATATTTTTTATTCTTTTGAGGCAGTCTCCAGTAGCTCAGATTGGCTGAAACCTCCCTGTGTAGCTGAGGATGACACTGAACTGCTGATCCTGCTGTATCCGAGTAGCCAGTGATGGGATTAAAGGCATGACCCACTACTGTATCTAGTTTTACTCTACATATTTCAGTGTTTATTTTACTGTCTGTTTACATCCTTTTTTCATTAAACTCTTTTTTTTCCTGATCACATGTTGTCACAGGTGGTGAATCTAAGAGGAAAACATTTGAGGGCTGTCACTTTGTATCTTCATAGTAATCTTCATAGTAGTCTTCCACCAGCCTTGCCATTTCTCTTGCAACCTGACAGCATAGCAGGATCTCCTAAGGCATGAAACTCCTATCCCTAATGCTTTGGTCACATTTATCTTTTTATATATTTATTTATATGTATTTTCTTGTAAAATTTCAATTGTATACTAATACTGAAAACATGTCAGTGTGTGGTGAGGACAAAAGTCAGTTCTTCACAGTTACTTCCCTCTGTTCTCCTTGCTCTCAGCATCATGGTTTCCCGTCCCCAAACATAGCCACAAACACCCATATCCAAATTCTCATAATTGCACCAGTACTCTGAGGTGACCTCAGGGTCACTGCAACAGGACTCCTTTCATCCTGGAGGAGGCTCTATTGTTTCTCTAAGATGTGTGGTGAAGGCTGAGAGGAATCTCCCTTAATGGAGTGGCCAAAGAATGGTGCCTTTGTCACTTACCTCATGTCTGTCACAGCAGGATGTCCTACACATCTTTTTCCTCTTTTGGTTCTTATCCCAGCAGGATACAGTGTGGAGGAGACTGTCAGTGTGCCATTTCTAATGGATGTGGATACAGCACTTGAACAATACTGTTACTTAAATGATATTGTTGAAGGAACACTCTCCAAGCAATTGACTCAAACATAGGAATTTAAATCCCACCACTATATAAATTTCTTTTTGGTTGTTGTAGTTGTGAAATTAAATGTAACTGTGAGCTTGTATTTCCTTTGTTCTTCCCTGCCATAGGCTCAAAGCAGTTCTTTATTCACTAACCAATAAAAGTAACACACAGACAGAAGGACTTCTCACACCACTAGCCTGTATAACAAATGTATAATTGTGGTCAATCAAGTATGGTGACAGTGAATAAAGTGATTTCTTGAAATAAAGAACACCCAAACATGAGTCTCATGGAACATCCTGGAGAAGGAAGGAGTCCCACAGTAAATCTTTCAATATGAAACACATGCTAATTACAGGAGAGATATACTCATATTGCTCCACAGTGGAAATCTCAATTTAGTTTCCAATGGCCAATTTAGTTCAACTCCTATCAAGATATTAATCAGAACAAATGATGGTAGTTTAACTTGTCTATATAAATAAGGTATCTCTGGTTAGAATCAGATCTCTTGTGGCCAGCAAAATCTTTGTGGGCCTGAGCAGACTGTGGTCTCCCTTCTGTTGCTATGTATCGAAGTGTTGTCAGGATGCATTAAACATCTATGCGTGGATTTCACATGTCACCAAACCAACAGGTAAGTATCAAAGGGACTCATAATGATTGGTGAGCATTGAGCTATAGCAAGAGGAAGAGCTCTCATGGTGTTCATTGAAAACTGTAGAGTCTCTAAAGACACATGTACCCTATGAGTACACACCAAATGCACATAAATAACACAGGTTGTGACTATGCAATATTACCTAGACATACATGTAAGTAGTGATGGAACTTTAATTCCTGAGGTATTTCCATGGGCAGTAATCCTTTAATGATAATAAGCTGCCCAGATCACACACTGGACCTTTAATAAATGATACAGTGTCAATCTTCTTTACTTCTCACCTTAGTGGGCTAAAGTACCAAAGAGAAATAAGGGAGCGAAATACACTAATGTCAAAAAGGAGGGCCACTATTTGGGGGGGTCAAAGGTGCCATTGTTTTGCTCCTCCTAATAAAAGCAGCTACCTCACTTTTCCCAGCACATGCTTAGGAAACTACAGAGCCTCCTCCAGGATGCTGATGGTCTGCTCACAGTATCCTTGCTGGCCTTGAGATTTACTCAGAGCCCAGATAAAGGTATAAACCAATACAGGGTGGGAGTTGGAGCATCTCATAAACTGATTAGCTCACTTGTTTTTTGGTCAGTTTGAGTCTAGAAGACAAGACATTTAAAAGCTCTCATTTGATCTAACTTTTTATTACTCTTACGCTGTGTTGTCTTGAATGGTGTCTTGTGTGTGTGCACATGAATGGCTTGTATATATTATAGCACATAACAATTATCAGCAGACAATTGTAGGGAAGATGGACTCTTCAGGGTAATAGCAGAGAAACCAAAGACCGGTTAGTAAGAACCTCATAGAGTAGTTCCTTTAAACACTTTTGTATGCATCTCATGCACTCGTATGCTATTGATGTTGCATGACTATTCGTGACATCTCTCGAGGACAGAGGCTTATCCATCTCATTAGTCATTCTCCATATCTACCGTATACTAGGTTTTACATTTCACTGTCTGACATCCAAACTTGATCAATTCAAATTACATAAAGCCTAGACAAGGCAAAACATTGCAAAGCAGTGGAAGGGAATATGTGTTTATTTGCATTTGAGCAAATGAATACGCAACTTTAAGTTCAAAATCAACAACTGAAGATTATGGCTTGTAGTAAGGTTATGGGTTAGAAGTATTTTATGTTGGTTTTGCATTATAGTTATTAATAAAGCTAGCATTAAAATTTACCTTTGTTTTAATGTTGTTTTCCCCATTAATATTGACCAGAGTATAAAAACATCTAGAACCTCACTATCCACACAGAAACCATGTATTGGTAAAATTTTTGTCAGGAGATTATAAATCTCACCCAGTTGTGTTTGCCTTATATTTTGTTCTAAATTAAGTAGTAATCCCTGTATTTTCCATCTAAATTGCAGATTTTGCTTTAGAAAATTTTGCCAGTGTCTCCCTGTCATCTCTGATCTATTTGCCCTGACTCTGGCAGGAGACGTTATATGCCCCAAGATGATGAAATTCTTACTGTCTTGGCTGTCTTCAGGATTGGTTTGTTTTGTGAAAGCTAATATACTGCTATGTAACAAGCATTTCATCCTGGTTAATATAATGATGAATGAAAATTATCTTGCTGCCTGTGCAGGAAGCAGTCTTTACAGTACCTGTTGTGTTACTAACCAAAAGATGCTTTATTTGTTCAACTCTCAGTGAAAACCAAACTCATTGATTTCCTAAGATTGCTGGTCAGAAAGACCTCAGGGTTTGACTGTCTCTACCTGAGAGAGCATTGGTCTCTACCTGAGAGAGTTTTGGTGTACTATTATACCTAAAACTGTTTATGTGTGGAAGATGCAAACTCAAGCCTCGCTTCTTGCAGACTTTAGTCAACAATGATGAATTTACCAACTAACAATGCTTTTATTTTCATTACCTACAGAATCCCTTGGAAACTTTTCCAGGGCCTTCCCTGATGAACTGACTGCATGACTGGTGAGAGAGGACAATAGGTCTCAGAGGATCCAATTCTCACTATTCTAACTCTCTTTAGAAGTGGCTTGCTTTGCAAAGTACTAATAAATATTCATTTAACTCTGTTTAATATGCATGTATTTGTGCATGTATATATGAAAGAATTATTAATTACATAACTTTGGGACAATTTTAATATCTACTTTTTAAATATACGCAGCTTACTTTATATATTTGATAGCTAATCTCTCCAAAATCTTTTAGTTTTTCACTCAAAGGAGAAGAGAATTTTTTTTTTTTTTGGTGATACTCATTAACTTTGCTGGTTTTGTTTTATTTTTGTGGTGGTGCCACAGGAAAGACTGCTGAAATGAGTGAGCATGAAAACAATGTGACTGGAAAGACCAAATGAACGACACAACAGCTTTTCTCATGTGACTGTCCTCACTTTGAACACTGCGCTGAATTTCCTTATTTGTGTCCTGGGCTTAATTTACTTCTTTTTCAAGCAGCCCGAAAAAGATGTAGCCACACACAAAGGATGACAAGATCTCAGCACCATGGTTGAAATAAAGGGCCGTTAAATCGTTATTTTTCTGTCTCTTTACTTAATTATTATGAAACCCTATTATTAATGTAAAGATAGATCTCAGTAATTCAATCATTCATGTTTGCCAGTCATCTTTCCCCCAGTATACTAAAATCATTATTGCAACTGAAATCCAATCTGTGTTGTTTGATGGTTATTCTTAACCCCCAATAGCCAACACAAAACAGTTGAAAAAATATTTTTATAAAATAAGCAATTCTAAGAATGAATTAAAAGAAGGTTGGTAAAATAACAGAAGCTATGTCCACCACAAAAATATGTCAATCCCATGAATTTTTTGGTGTGTTTTTATTTTGAAGTTACAAATTTATTCAGATAGAAGCATTTCAAAGATCAAATCTGATTATTGGACAATTCTATGGAGAATACAGGTAGATTACAGCGCTATGTATCTATGTCAAGAGTGTGTGAAGTGCAGTCAAGTTGGAAAACGAAAACAGATGGCACTCATGACAGTACTGTGATTTTAAAGAAATATAAAAGATTTTGAATGCTCAGAAATTAAACCATATAATACCCAAAACATGGAAGTGCCGGAGAAGATGGTTATATGAGGATGGCATGTGTGAATTTCAATGATATGTTCAGTATTAGGCAAGATTACAAACCCATTAGATCATACTGGAATGTTATCAATGAAAAATTTCAGGAGCATCTGTCATAAGATACTCCAATCCATGGAATCTTTACGGTCCCCAAATATTTTGTTCATTTTGGACCCAGTTCATGATAAAGTTCCAGAGTGTGTGAATGTGTATCTTATCCTTAGAGAAATCTAAAATCTTCTCTTTAGAGAAATCCTCTCTTTAGAGAAATCTTTCTGGTAATGGCTTTAGCTTTCTAGGAACACAACACAAATACTTCATGAAATTTTATTAGCCATGTCTGATATATTTTTGATCAATTTCCATCAAGGAAAATGAGGCTTCCTCTATTTCTACCATCTTTTTCTTTTAATTTGCACAATCATTACTACTGAGATAGTTAGGCTTTTGGGTTTCTTTCCTGAGTAAACTCAGGAATTAGTTTCCACCTCTACTCTCTTTTTAGAGACTGAGTCTCAGTGTGTATGAGGCTGTCACTGAACTGATCATATTGCCTATCGCAGTATTTCTGCATTTTGCAGACTTCAAAGTCTCTTTGACTACATGTTATGAACTGACTCCATAAACTGCTGCTGTCTCTACTTCCTTGACTTTGGCCTTAGCAGGGTTAGCAGTGAGTCTGTGCTGTCTGTGTTGAGTCTTAACTCTGAGAAACTCTCAGCAGTAATGGAGGAGACTCATTTCCAGGACACTGTCCTCTCCTGGCTCTTTCCTTTGTCCACTGAGCACAACACTTATATTTTCATAGTTGTGCTTTTCCCTAAAAAGTGAATACCAGGGAGAATATGAGTTTGATTTTACCAGTTGCAGGAACTTTGCTGGAGACTTTCACCATCTTTTTTCTGAGCTCAGTGCTAAACAGTTAGATAGATGAATAAGGCAGGCTGGCCAAATTTATCTACCTTTCACTCATCCATGTAATAATATCTATGTAACTATCTATGTATCTATTCATCTATGTATATTTTCATCCATTATGTATCAACTATCTATAATTATAAATCTACAATCTATCAATCAATTATTTATCAATCACTTACCATCACCATTTCTCAATCTATGTATGTACCCGTCCTTTTACATGGAAACTACCCTTTTCTTCCCCAAAATGAAGAAGTTATATTAAAAGTAATATAATACATTAACTGAACTGGACAACAATAATAAATAAAAGAGTGGACAGGGGAAAACCCATGAGGCCTCCATTCTACAAATAAACTATAGTGACCAACAAATTCTAAGCAGGAAAAGAGTCTTTTCCAGGGATGTTTCTAACTGATTATCTGATACTAAAGAGTCACCCCTGAAAACATACATATAAGTAACATTATACACACTGAATATGTTGTATTTATGTATTTAAGAAGATATATGGATATACATATATGTATATTACAAGAATTAATGAAAAAGGAAGTCTTAAATTTGAAAGAAAGCAGGGAGGGATATATAAGAGGGTTTAAATGAAGGAAATGGAAGACAGAAATGATGTAATTATGATCTCAAAAAATAAAAGAAAAAATACAAAGTAAAAAAAATGATAAAGAAAGAAGTTTCAGCAACTTATTTGCTTGAGTATTTTAAAAATAAATTGTAGTGATGGTGATCTACAATGTGCTGTAGTTTTATTATTTTTAAATATAGATATTGAAGATGAACAGTTAGTGGATTATTGCATTAAATATAGTGATATAAACAGAGAGATACAGTGATAGAGATGTTTTTAGTTAAGTCCTTTTAAATTGCTGTGTTTGGCAGAGACACCATATAAGTATTAATAATTAAATAAAAATCAGAATTAATGCACTAGTTTGTAAATTTATATAAATACAACATTTACAAAGACATTCATACAGACAACCCCCATCTGTCATTTTACTCTGTATGTGAAATACATGGAAATTATTCTTGGTGACACTCTCACTGTTTCTGGAAGAGATCATCTTTCCTAGAAACTGGTAAGATGCTCAAGTTGCCTATTTATGGTGGAAGGTGCAGGGTTAGGGGCTTTCTTAGAGAGGTACCCATTGTTTGAGTTGCTCCCTCCCAGTAGACACAAATTCCATCCCTTTTTTTAAAAAGAAAAGCCTAAATGCTGAATTTTATTATGTATTATATAAATGTTTTTTTTCCATACATTGTTTTGTTTTATTTTTTCCATTCAAGAACATAATTAAAGAAATAAATTTTTTTTCCTTTCTTCCCCTTCTCCCGGTCCCCTCCCACTACCCCCCCTCCTCCCTCCCCCTTCTTCCTTGAAAGAGGGCATGGTGCCCTGCCCTGTTGGAAGTCCAAGGCCCACCCCCATCCCTCCTGGCCTAGGAAGGAGTGCATTCAAAAAGACTCGGTTCTCAAAAAGTTAATACCAAACAATGACACCAGGACCTATCAATTCCATCCCTTTTTAGAAGACCTTTAACCTTGAAGTGCCAGCAGCAGCAACCACTCCACACATCTTCACCCCCAAGAGTGTTTTGCATTTCTCTTTGTCTTCTTCCTCATTTTTTTCTTACTGGGAAGGACACATACTAGGAGGACCTTCTTGTTTTTATTTTGATGGTAAGATTATGTTTCTATTATTTTCTATTCTTAGAAATTTCTCTTAAAATGTTTCAATAGATGGACTAATTTATCTCCTCATTATTTCTTACCTCTAAAGCTTGAGGTTTTCTGTTTTGTTCTGAGTTTTAGGAGACCGAGGTTGTGGATATCCTGGAATACTACATCTTTCCTGCAAACTGCATAGGGTTTTTTGTTTGTTTGTTTTTTATGTTATTGTTGTTAGACTATATCTCATCATGCTGCCCAGGATAACTTTAGACTTGTCTTCCTCCATCATCCTCCTTAGTGTTGAGCTGTATTTATCCATGTGCATCATCCCACCTCTTCCTGAAACTTGATTACATATTTTCCTGTTATCTTTGATTCTTCTGTTGTATTTTGGGGAATGGTATGGTGGCTAGAGTCATTCTCCAGATTGTCTAGGCACAGTCTAGGCAGTCATGATACCTCACTTAGCTTAGTGGCACAGCACTTGATACAAAGTGGAGGAAACAGATTATGCTGAAACTCTTTGGTGTTGGTAGGAAAATCAAATACACTAATAAAAGGAAGCAGAGAGTTGTGAATATTCTTCATATAGAGACAAAGCCATTTATTTAACTCTGTCTATTTTATAGCACTGGAGGAAAATGTCTGTATTTCTTTTTCTCATACATACAACAGTCTCAAGTTTACAAATATTTATATTACTATTGCCTCAACTGTACTTGAAAGTAATTTACACAATGTCACACCTGTTATCATAGTATCCAGCATGAAGTAGATACACAATAAATGTTAAACATGAATTTTTGAATTAACAATGAAGATTTAGATAAAAATAAAATATGTTTATATATGTGTATATTTATATGTACAGGCATATGTGTGAATGATGATAAAGTAAAATCATTACTATCCTCAGTAGCAAGTATTTGAGGAATAGTGATTTTTGTTATTTATTCGGTAACTGATAATGTATAGAAATAATTTTGGAAAACATATGTAGGGCCCTTTATGTTGATTTTGATGTATTCTAAGAGCTACTTATTTTATATGTGAGTCCAGATTTTCATTTTCTGACTTAGTTATATTTATATAATATCAGTGGTCCAGGAAAAAATGTATTCAGATTAAAGTATGTAGATGAGGCAAAACAAAACAAATTAATATAATTTTATTTTCATGGCAGCATGTAGATAGTCAATGTTTCCTTCAGTGGCATCTACAGAGGACACTTTAGGCAAAGAATATCTGGATGAGGTGCAACTGGGCTGTCTTCAACAAAAAAGGTTTTTTAAGGAAAAAACAACCCAGCTCATTAGTGAATGTTGGATCTTTGACATTGGCTATTAGAGTGCATGAAAGTGAAGATGCTGAGAATCAGACACAGAGTTTTAAAGATTGCATTAGGACATTGTCAGTAGTGCAGAAGAAATCAGCATCATGGCAGTGATAATAAGCGTTATCCTACAGGCTACATTGATAGCTATTGTAAATCTGGAATTTATCACAGGAAGCTTAGGAAGTGCATTCATAGCACTGGTGAACATCGTGGACTGGGTGAAGAGAGGAAAGATCTCTGCTGTGGATCAAATACTCACTGCTCTGGCTATCGCCAGAACTGCGTTTTTGTTTTTATTGGTCACAAGTTTATTGGTAGCATTACTGGACCCAGCTGCAATGAAAGTGAGAATAGTATTAAAAATGCATACTATTTTCTGGACGGTGAGCAATCATTTCAGAGTCTGGTTTGCTACATGCCTCAGCATCTTTTATTTTCTCAAGATAGTCAAGTTCTCAAATTCCATATTTCTTACCCTCAAATGGAAAGCAAAAAAAGTGTTATCAATGACACTGGTGGCATCTCTGATAATCTTGTTTATAAACATTATAGTCATAAATATACTCATTGATAGACCTAAAGTAAACACACCTTACAGGTCTAGTTCAAATAATACTGTAAAAATTTATGGGCTCTTTTTATTCACCAACACGATGTTCACACTCATCCCCTACGCTGTGACCCTGATTATTTCTTCCTGCTCATCTCTCTGTGGTGACATCTGAAGAACATGCAATACAATGTCAAAGGATTCTGAGATGTCAGCGCTGCGGCGCACATAAAGTCCCTGCAAAATGTGGTCCCCTTCCTGGTACTATATACTGCTTTTCTTATGTCACTTCTTTTACAGACTTGGAATATTAGATTTCTACAGAAAAATCTTATGGTTTTGGTTTTTCGGAGTATAGCAATAGTTTTCCCTCCGGACACTCATGTGCCTTGATTCTGGGAAACAGTAAGCTAAGGCAGGCCTGTATTTCAGTGCTGTGTTGGCTGAGGTGTAGGTACAAATATACAGAGAATCGAGGTACCTAAAACATCTCAGGTGTCCTATTCCACATTCTAGAGAAAAATCAGTTCTTAATAGCTAGACTTTAGAGAGGAATCAGGTTTATGAAACACAGAAGTCACGAGCCTTCAGGCAAAGAATTCATTAGAGCAGAAGATAGAGAGCATTGTTGTCTGTGATCAGACAGGCAGCAGTGCAGGGTATAAGGATAAGAGTCTGTCTGTAACAAAGATCAGGATGCTTGTAAGGTCTCTTGTGGGAGAGTAGGAAAGGGAGAAGAAGTTGTTCCATGAGGAAACGGACCCAAGGTTAGCTGATATCATCTAACCAGAGATGGAAATAGTATGTATTTTGGTAGTCTAGCTACATCAGATGATGCAGAGGGGCCATGAACAGTTCTGGTAAGAGGCTTCTGCAAGAAAAAAGTGGAATACTTAGTATATAATATAACAGTGGTTAGTTCTTCTGTCTTCTGCCCTTCTTTAAGGGTCTTGCTGTTTGGAAAAGTCACAGGAGGTGAGAAGTTCAGTTGAAGTTCTTGAGGAATGAAAGAGAGACTGCAAGATGGGGATTGAAGTTCATGATGTGACAGCACCTGAAAGGAATAGAGACTGCAGGAATGTGGGTGAATCTAATGCTAAGCAATGATTCTACGTATAAATTTGTACTGCTTTTAACTTTATGAATTCTAGAAAATTCTATGTCGATTAAGCACTATCCAAACACAGTCCAGGTTTGCAGAAAAGGTATAAATATGTATATTGCATTAAGACCACTTACATGTAAAAAAATATTAGTGTAGGTTGACTATCAATAGTTATTTCTTTAAAGATTTAAAAATGATTCATGACTAATATATAATATATGTCTATAAATATACAAGTGAGGCTTGAATAATGTAAAATTATTTCATTCTATGGCAAAAGAATGAATTCATAACTTAGAAACATATCAAGAAATTGAGTATATAGTGTAGGTTTGACATCAGGTATACTTATCCAATGTTTTAAGTATAAGATCAATTTAGAAAATTAAACAAACAAACAAGTAAAAATCTTCTGGGCCACTAGCAAAGTGCCTTGACCTGCTGATTTTTACCCTCTCTCCTTTGGTTTTATGGGGGATGGAATTAATGCTACTGTCTTGTCTTCTGTCAGTCACACACCATCATGAAAGATAGCCACTGATTGTATTTCTTTATAAAATAAAAACATTTTCAGTGTATTCCAATTTCATACCTTAAACAATTATCTAAATTATCCCAGTATAATACAAACTTGAGAGTCAGAAATTGATATAAAGACCTAATAAAGCCAAGGAATAGCAGTGAGCCGATTGGCTGACCCTCTGTCCTTATTTTTCCCAACCCACCAGCCCAGGAAATCTCCCAGAATGCCTCTTTTCTCTTCCTGTCTGCCTCTAGCAGTCCTCCCTAGTCTTCCAGCATCTCTATGGCTGATCCTAGTCAGTCAATCCATGATTCCATCCATTGATTCAACAAGGCTTTATTGGCACAGTGGAACGGCCACAACATTTCTTTCTTTTTGTCTAAATAAATTTCTCTAAAATAGTAAAAACTATATACCATAAGAACAATTATCAAGTAAGAAATATATTCACAATGACTAGTACATTAGTATTTTGTGAATTCAGAAAAATTCTATGTATGTGTGTGTGTATGTATGTATGTATGTATGTATGTATGTATGTATGTATCTATCTATCTATCATCTATCTATCTATCTATCTATCATCTTAATGTATTAATCTAGCCTAGCTTATTAAGTCCAAAGTTTTGTACATAATTTACTTTCTACCATAACTAAGCATAGTATTTGGTCATATGCCCTGTGAAGTGCTGTTAAATTTGAATTAGGACACAATCCTGTGAATCCTTAGAAATGTAAGATTCTTTCTTCATGGCTCATTTCCACAAATAAGTCCCTTCAAACTTCTCAGTTTATGTTCAAATCCAGGTTTTTCACTTTTTTTAATAGATAAATTTATTTGTATCTTATGTGCTCTAGTGTGTGCCCACATATTTGTGTGTGTACTGCATGCATACAGTGCCTGTGGAGGACAGAAAAGGGCATTTGTAACTGGACGTTTCTCTTCTGCTCACCAGTTCCCGAATAACCACTCTGAGGCTTAAAATTAATTACAAACTGATTGATTGTCAGTTCAGGCTTCTTACTAGCTAGCTCCTACATTTAAATTAAACCATTAATATTATTATGTATTATACCACAGGGCTTGTGGCTTGTTGTCTCACATCTTGCTTACCCAGAGACTGTTGTTTTCTCTCAGACTCTGTCTTTGCTTGGATTTCTCCCCTAGCAATATTCTGCCTTGCCATAGGCCAAAGAAGCTTCTTTATTAACAAATGGTAGTAAAACATATTCACATTACACAGAGGTGCATCTTACATAAGGCCTTCAATCACTTAGAACTGGAATTACAGATGATTGTGAACTATCATCTGTGTATTGAGAATGAAAACCAGTATGCAAAAATAATGAATGCTTTCAACTGCTGAGCCATTTCTCCACCCACCTAAGTTTATTTTTTTTTAAAAAACAGTTCATTTATATATTTATTAATTGAAAATAAGTGTATATTTTATTTCCCATTAAGCATTCTGAAATAATTTTATGAAAAATGTGATTTAAAATAAAATGTGGACTGGTAGCCACCAAGGAGGGGATGTCATAGTGTTTTTCATAGCACAGGTGGATACTGTGTCTTATGTAGAGCTGAGGTTCTCAGAAAAAACTTAGCCTTTATGCATGAAGATATCATCAGAGAGTGAGAGCAATGATTGTCATGGAGGGAAGCTGTCTCTAGACTCAGAAAAACACCTATATGAGAAAATTGCTCAAGTTGCTATTTACAACTACTCTGCAGGCTGAGGCAGAAAGATTAGGAGTAGATTTTAGGACCGTGTATAAAATTCCTACAAAAATTAATTTAAAAATTACTATTTAACTTTTAAGTATGCATAGGATGGCAGTCATACTAAAGATCATGAGTCAAATGCTCCACAGAAATTATGAGCAACATAGCTCAGCAGGTAAAGACACTTAACTCATACCCTGAGGACTTAGTTCTAACACTGAGAATTACATAGTAGGTGAGAGGCAACTTCTTCAAGTTGTCCTCTGAACTCTCTAGATGGAAGTTTCTGTCCTGTCCAGTCCCACAGCCATTCAGTCCCAAAGAAGCACACAGAGGCCTTATGAATTATAAACTATTTGACCTACTAGCTTAAGCTTATTACTAACTAGCTTTTACAACTTAAATAAACCCATAATTCTTGTCTATGTTTAGCCACGTGGCTTGGTTCCTTTTTTTACTTCAGTATTCTCATCTTGCTTCCTCTGTTTATGGGTGGTGTCTGCATCTCTGCCTTTTTTCATTCCAGAATTCTCCTAGTCTGGATACCCCACCTGTACTTCCTACCGGGCTACTGGTCAGTCAGCATTTTACAAAACCAATATGTGTGACAAATCTTTACAGTGTACAAAAGCATTATCTCATAGCAGTTCTCCTTTTTTCTTTAAGAAATAAGAACATTGAATCTCATTTACTTTGTTTAGCTTTTTTCCTGACCATTATCCAACTTGTAACCAACATGCTAAATAAAGACAAACATCTATAATCCATTGTTTGGGAATGTGGGCATAGTTTTCTAGGCTACTTCTTCCTCTTTGGGGAAGCTGGTAATCTTATGGAGACCCAAGGAAAATTTAGGATTATGGTCAAGTCCTGACTGGAGTATTCTATGAGACTGGATCATCTCAATCAGTGTCTTGAAGATGTTCTGGAAGTAGCACTCAGAGGAAACTGCAACAGAGGTGCTCTAAAATGTTCAGTCATCTGGGTCATCCACTCCTAATGAAGATTTTTCAGAAGTCTTTCTTGATCAAACCTTATTTGTTTTAACCCAGAATGAATCCACAGTCTTTCATTTCCCGTGGAAACAAATGCAATACCTCTTCTCCAAAGTAACATATCTTTGGACTCAAATTTTGATGTCAAGGTATTTTCAAAATATATAGATTGAATTAATCCAGCAGCATTTATAATCAAATGTATTTTAGCAGCCGTTCTCCTTTCTCATCAGCCAAGTGATTCAAGGATAACACAATAGCGTTCAGTATCCATACTCTCTGTGTATTTTCCATCTTTATGTGGCTTTTTAAAAACTCTATTTCTTCTATTTTTATTTTTTTAAATTTTTGTTTTTTAAGACAGGATTTCTGTGTGTAACAGTCTTAAATGTCCTCTAACTCACTCTGTAGGTCAGCCTGGCCTAAAACTCACTTAGATCTACCTGCCTCTGCCTCCAAAATGCTAGGATTAAAGCTGTATACTACTACCACTTACTACATTATTTCTGTTTTTAAAAAACTTCTTCTATCCAAACTGTGTTGTTATTGGTATAGTTTCTATGTGATTATTTGGGTCCAGGAAACTGAGAAATGAAAGCACAATCTCTATCAACAAACATTGTCTAATGTGTAGCAAAAATTTCCACATAAAACCTGAGAAAACCTTAAAAACTCTATTCTAGGCAGACAAGAACAGAGTCTAGCACAGGTTCTTGGGAACCATTTTTTTCTCTGGTAGGCTCTGTTCACTTGTAGTGAACAGAGACATGGCTCTTTAAGAGATGGTTCCTGACTCAGTGATAGTGACAAAAACCTTGCAGTTCTTTTAAGAGGCTCTGACACCAAACACTTTAATGGTGTTTATTAGCAGCCAGCAACAGGTTTCTTGGTGGTGGTATGGACCAATAAACTCCACAAAGTTGTGGCAATAAATATGGCTCATACCAGTACCTCTGCCATGAAGCTAGACTGTCATAAAGATAAGGAACAGGGTGGATCCAGCCACCAAAACTGCATTAATCTTAGTCATATCACTTAGCATATTAAATTCTCATGAGATCAGAAAAAGATAGAGATACACAGTAAAGACAAATTCAGACAAAAAAATCTTTAAACAGTTTACAGTGTGTTTAAAAATGTAAGTAGGCTTGAAAAAGAAAAGAAAAAAAGGATAGAGAAAGTCCTTTAATGAAATAGTCAGTGTAGGGGCACATGCCTTTAGTTGCACCACTTTGTAGGCAGAGGCAGGCAAATCTTTGAGTTTACATCAGTTTTATCTATAGAGTAAGTTCTAGGACAGCCAAAGATATTAAGGGGAAACTGTGACTCAAAAAACCAAAAATTAAAAAATAAAACTAAAAGAAATAGACTTTAAAAGTCACATAAATATGGAAAATACATAAAGAGGCTGGACTATGTATATTATTGTCTTTTCTATGAATTTTTTTGACTGTGAATGAGCTAAGTACAAAGAGACATTTATGGTACAGTCTGCTAAGCTATACCAGCATATATATTTTAAAGGTATCTTGACTAGAAAATTTAAGTCTAAGGACATGTTACTTTGGAATAATGGTTCTGTTTTTGTTTCCACAGAGGAAAGAAAGCTAGATAGGTGGGGAAAAGAGAACTGAATGCTGCGAGAAAGAAGGGCGGCAGGGAGAACCGCCATGGGGTCACCAGAGTCAGACATGCTAAATATTTCCCAGTAAGCCACAAACTTGTGATAAACACAGAAATTTAATTAATACAATTTCTGTGTGGTTATTTTGGAGGTAAGCTAGCCAGGCAGTGGGATGCAGCTCGCTCCTTCTACAACAGATTGGTGCCTCAACTTGGTTGACTGACTCCACGTAAAATCTGAGAGAGCTTCAAAAACAATATAAAATTTAACAGAGTTTTTGCTGTTTGCTGGCAGTGTGCCACAGAAAGTTTTTCCTGACTCAGCAGCTATACCCCCCAAAAAAGCCGTGTGGTTTTAAAACAGGCTTCCTGGGCTGTGCTGCCAGTGCAAACTCTAGCTATAAAGCATTTCAATGGCTTTTATGGGACTGGATGTTTGTGTGCCCCCTTGGGATTGGGAAGGAAGTACTCTGAGACCATGCCAATGGCTTGGTGCTCACCGCCTGGACAGACAGCGGGATCAGGTTTAGGCAGGTGGGAGAGCATGGCAGATTCCTGCTGCCACGCACAGAGATGTTTTCAGGTGGCTCAGTGCTCTGCATGGCAGATTTGGCTGTAACTCAGATAGAAAGAGTTTATGTGCTGCATGCTCATTGTCAGAGTTAAAATCTGAGTGGGGCTCCTACCTAGTGGCCCCAGTGCTAGCAGAAATGGTACATCCACCATTTTGAAATTGGAGAGAGGTGGAGCCAACATCCAGAGCAGCTGCAATGAAGCTGCTTAGCATTTTAAAAGCTCTTCAAGACAGTAGAGAATTAAAGACAATGCAATAGGACAGATTCAGACATAAAAGACCACTAAATTGGTCACAGTGTTATAGGCTTAGGAGACATAAGAAAAAGAGTAAAGAGAGTTATAAAATAAAGTTAATTCTTTCAATAAAAAGGGTAAAGTCTTATAGAGACAGAGTACAGATAATCATAGATTTGAAAAAATTAGCCACATAAAAATGAAAAATTCACAAAGAGTCTGGATTATGTATTTTATTGTGTTTTCTTTAAATTTTTTGACTGTGAAGGAGCTAAGTACAGAGAGAATTTTCATTGTATGTGCTGCTAAGCTAATCTAGCATGTATATCATAAAGGTGTCTTGACTTCAGAATTTGGGTCTAAGGATATGATACTTTGGGAAAGAGGTTCTTTTTTTTTTGTTTTCACAGGGGATGAGACCCTGTGGATTGCTTGTAGACCAATATGGTATGATAGATCATGCCCTCCTGACAGGTCACTGTGAACACCTTCAGAAAATTACTTCACTCAACTGCTGACAGAGATGAACCTGGCACACAGGATACACCATGAAAGACCTGATTAACAGTGCACCCATTCAGCATGAAGCAATTTGGAGAGAAATAACTGTGCCCATATTCCCGAATATTGTTCATAAGTGTTGTTTTATGTTTAAAGGGGGATATGATATAGATATGAATAATTTACATTGGTATAAATTTTGCTTTATTGATATAAATTTAAGGTCAATTTTGTTATATGTATATGTATTTCTGATCTTGATTAAGGTATTGTGAATGTGTAGTTTACTTAAAAATGTAATGTATAATTAAGAAATATAGGTTAATAGATAGTCATCTATAATAGTCAAGTTTGTATTCATGACAGTTAGATTTTCTAGACATATAGAGATATATTTCAGTTAAATAGGCATTCTTCATATCTTTCAAAGGCTACAGAATATGGCATTAAATGTTTTAATAACTTAGGGCTTTTCATGACAATCATACATGTCTGCTCCTGGCAGCACCGATCTACTTCAAGAGAAAAATGGCCATCGAAGAGGCTCCTTATGGAGTTTGCTAGCCATTTCGGCAAGAAACTTCTCTTGCCTAGACTGTTGCATATGCTGGACAAGGAGAATCTGCAGAGAGAGGACTGCTGAAATTGCCTAAAGGTGAGTTCTGATTCGTGATCCTTTGGGGTTCTGATTCGTGAAAAAGTCTATAAGACATTCTTCAGGATACAGAAGAAACTGACTGAACTGTTTTTGAAATTTCCTGCTTTATGAAAAAGTCTGCTGGATACTATGGGCCTGTAGGCTGAAGATGGATGGCCCAATGGTACAAAATAACTTTGGGTGGCTGTCCAGAAAGCTAGATGTCTCTGTCACTTTTAGAGTTTTGGAAGTTGTTTACTTCTCATTTACTTAGGTAATATTATATCCTACTGGAGTCTTTGATGGAGTTGAAGAATAGATAGATAGTTATAGTTATAGTTTTCCATTTGTTATGATAAAAGATAAAATAGATCTAACTATGGTAACTGAAGTTCTTGCTTGATAACTGTTTTATTATATGTAATTTTACTATGTTAAAGTGAAAGCCTTTCTTTTTTGTTTAAACAGAAAAGGGGAAATGGTGTAGGAGGTTCTTCTGTATTGGTGTTGCTTTCATTGGCTGAATAAAGAAACTGCCTTGGCCTTTTGATAGGGCAGAACTTAGACAGACAGGGAAAAGAGACCTGAATTCTGGGAGGAAGAAGGTAGGCAGGGAAGGCTGCCAGCTGCCAGAGTTAGACATGCTGAATCTTTCCTGGTAAGCCACAACCTCGTGGTAAACACACATTAGTAGAAATGTTTGTTTGCATTTAAAGGGGATTAGAAATGGTTAGTGGTCACAATCAAGGTCTTTCGAAAGAAAAAAATGGGATATGATACAGAAATGAATACTTTACATTGGTATGGGCATTGGTTTAGTGATACAGATTTAAGGCCAGTTTTGTTATATGTATACTTCTACTGTTCTTTAAGGCATTATGTTTATACAGCTCATTTAAAAAATAATGTATAATTGAAAATTATGGATTAGTAGATAGTCATCTATAACAAATAGTTAAATTATAGTCATGTTAGTTAGGTTTTCTAGATTTACAGAGATGTATTTCAGATGGATAGGTATTCTTCAAACTTTTCAAAGACCTACAGAATATGACATTTAAAATGTCTTAAGAACTTAGACTTTTTTTTTCTTTTTCTTGGATTATTTGAGTTTCACTGTGGCTAAGTGGCCTGCTCTGGAACTAGCACTTGTAGATCAGGCTTGCCTTGAACTCACAGAGATCCACCTGCCTTTGCCTCCCGAGTGCTGGGACTAAAGGTGTGTGCCACCACTGCCCCAGCAAAGTTAGACTTTTCTGAACAGTGTGACGTTTCTTCTTCTGGCAGCACCAATTACCTCAGAGAGGTTGATGGACACTGACAAGACTCATTATGGAATTTGCCTTCAATGTGACAAGGTTAGCTATTTGGGCAAGAAATTGCTCTTGCCTGGACTGCTTGATGTTATGCTATATGAACTGTACATGCAGGACCCACAGAAAAGTGACTGCTGAACATTCCAGAAGATGGGATGGTCTTTTAGGATTCCTGCTTCACAGAAGAAACTGCCAGACATTCTGTAGGACACCAAAGAAAGCAACTGGTCAACTTTGCCAGAACAAGGCAAAACAGACTGTCAAATTTCCTACTTTACTGAAAAGTCTACCAGATATTATCTGCCTATAGGCTGAAGATGGATGCTCCAGTGTTACAAAAGAACTTTGGGTGACTGTTCAGGAAGTGGGATGTCTCTGTTATTTCTAGGAATTTGAAAGTTGCTTACAACGCACTTCCTGTTTACTTAGGTAATATTATATCTTTCTGGGGTCTTTGATGAAGTTGAAGCCTAGATAGTTATTATAGTTTTCCTTAGTAACAATGAAAGATAACTTAGATATAAAACTTTAGACATACTTAGATAGGATAGATGAGATTATTTTCCTTAATTTGCCAAATGTAAATGGACTAAATATTGTAACTATAATTCATGCTTGATAACTGTTTTGTATATGTAATTTTACTATGTTAAAGTTAAAACCTTCCTTTTTAATTAGACAGAAAAGGGGAGGTGATATGGCATGCTTTTCTGTGTATGTGTTGCTTTTATTGGTTGATGAATAACTCTTTTTTTGCCAATGACTTAGCAGTGTAAAGCCAGGTGGGATATCCAAGAGATAAATAGAGTAGATGGAGTCAAAGAAATAGCATGTAGCTGGCAGAAGAGAAACATGCCATCATATTATCAGTAATACACAGCCTTATAGATATGGGTTAATTTAAGATGTAAGAGCCAGCTAGGAATACACCTGTGCCATTGGCCAAAGACTGTTGTAATTATATAGTTTTTTAAGTGATTATTTGGGTCTGGGCTGCTGGGAAATGAAAGTGCTGTTTCTGTCATTAGGACTCCACATGCTCACTATGGTATTTACACACAACACATACACACACACATACACACACACACACTTTAAACTATTAGTTAAAGAAGCTGTCAGCATTCTTGATTGTGAAAGATGGGCATGTAGAACTTAATAACATTTTTTATTTGCAATTACAGAACATAATTCATATTGTATAGACCTCTAGAATTATTTTTCAGAAATCAAATGAAATATATGAATTGTTTTGTCGCTGCTGATGTGTGTGTGTGTGTGTGTGTGTGTGTACTGCTTCTAAATAACACAACAACATAATCTACCTGCAGATAATTGTAGGGACAATAAACTTTCCTGGCAGATCCAGACAAAACTAGAAAGCATTAAGAGAAAAGCAACCTACAAATCTATTCCTAATTTTTAATGCATAGGTGCCAATGTATTAGTTGAAATAAAATATATTGGTGTTGATGAATACTTATGGCATTTTCTGAAGACTGAGGCTCAGCCACCACTTTTTGCATTCCCTGCAACCCCTGCTGGATTTTAAAATTATGGTTCTTGGTGATATCCATTTACATAGAGACTAGAGAAGGCAAAATCTTGCAAAACAGTAAAAGAGAGTATGCCTTTATTTGCATACTAGCAAATCAGACTTTGGCTTTAACATTTTCTGTTGATGATTACAGCTGTGGTAAGTGTAAGCGGTGCATGATTCAGAGTTCTTTCGCACTCTTTGGGGATAATACTACTTAATATAACCAGAAGTGAACTTAGCTTTGACTTACTTAAATGATTCTTTCCCATTAACATCAAGCACAAAGTGTAAAAGCACAAGGATTTTACTGCCCACGCACAAACCAAGTATTGTTCAAAATTTAGAACAAGAGGTTATAAACTGCAAACAGTTTCATAGGCTTTGCTTCAAGTTTTTCCTAATTTAAAGCTACTAATGAACACATATTTTACCTGGTTAGTGACAGAATTTGCTTTTGGAAATTGTGTTAATGTTTTCATAGCATTGTAAACCATTCTGACCTTGACAGCAGAAAAAAAAAAGAAAAGAAAGTCCTACCAGGTGATGGAATTCTCACTAATCTGGCTGTTCCCCAAACTGGCTTCTTTGAA
This sequence comes from Ondatra zibethicus, assembly GCA_004026605.1. Lineage (NCBI taxonomy): Eukaryota > Metazoa > Chordata > Mammalia > Rodentia > Cricetidae > Ondatra > Ondatra zibethicus. Next base: position 74,486 of record PVIU01005247.1, on the reverse strand, counting down.
GAAATGAAGACAAAGGTATTCATCCAGTTCACATAGTCCACCCAGGTTCATAAAATGGACAAGTGAAGACAGATATACATCCTGCCTGTGATGGCAGCAATCTTCAAACACCTTCTTTATAACCAGCCTCAGCAAATTTTATGTACTCAGATAGCCAAGTTATCCAATCTCTCATTTTTCTTTTGAAATGGAAAGGTGTCAGTCTGCTGATGCTGTGGGGACTTCAGTGCTTTTGTTTTCTGAAGTTGCCATGGTAACATTACTAGACAATGAAACTAACATGAACCAGCACAGGTAGATAAATATATAGAAAATGTAACATAGAAGAACAAAGGAAGGATAATTCTTTTTTGATGCAGGAGCTGTCCTGGAACTTGCTCCTATAGACCAGGCTGGCCTCGAACCCAAAAGAGATCCACCTGCCTCTGCCTCCCAATGCTGGCTGAAAGGAGTATTTTTTAAATGGTCAATTGAGATTATTTACCTTACAAAACTCTACATAACATTACATCCCTGGCTCATTTCCCATTACTATCCCACTAAGTGAGCAAACACCCCAGTGAGATGGCAAAGTCTTCCTAGATGTCATCACGATGGTCCACAGGATGGCTTTGCAAACCATGGTCTCCTTTACTTGCTCTCTGTCATCTATTTTGTGTGTGTTTTCATACAATGTTGAACTCTGATAGGTTGTGAAATGATCCAGTCCACTTAGGTTGCCGGGATACTAGTACCATTTAATCTTCAAGCAATTCATTTATCCTGAGTTAGGAAAAATGATGCTGTCATAGGCCTATTTGTTGAGTCTTTGTCAGACAAAGCCTTGGTTGAAAGAATGCATCTCCTTGATTTGTAAGAGACAAATGCCAAAAATAGAACAAAAAACAAAAAAATTTGTAAGAAAAAGACCCATGGATAGCATTTTACATTGGTCAACTATTGCTGGTAATGCTGTATGCTTTGGAGTACGGTTGATATATCCAGGGACACAGCATTAGAGAAAACTTATTTTCTCATTACCAGTGGGTATCATTTGTAAATAGCTGCTTGGCTATGATTGATATTCCATATCTACATCCCCCTCTAAATACCAGGACACCTGACTTGAACTTGTGCAGGCCCTGTGAATGCTACCACAGCCTCTGTGAGTTTGTATATGCATCAGTTCTGTTGTATCTGGAAAACACTCTGTCCTTTGGAGTCATCTATAACATCTGGCTCTTACAATCTTTCTACCTCCTCTTGCTCTCTGAGGTCCCTGAGCCTCATGGGGTGGGCTTTGATGAAGGGATCCCATTTAAGTTTGAATGCTCCAAAGTCTTCTCTGAATGACACTTTCATGGCTGTACCTTCTTGCTGACCATATTATAAACAAAGTGATATTTCTTCCCTGCTTTTAAAAATAGTTTAACTTGCACACGAATAATGGCTTCATTAGGGATTTTTCACACATTCTCATCATTGTGCATCTTTCTTGTTCATCCCTCTCTTCCACTCCTGTCCTTCAACTTCTTGAAGCCCATTTTGTAGTCTCCATCCTCACCCAAATAGTCCCTTCCTGCTTTCACATTATGATTCCAATTATCTTCTCGTTCTTCTACACACAAGTATGTAATACACATACATACAGATTTAAGTCTAATCAAATTCTGAGTATGAGAGAATATATAAGTATTTGTCTTTTGAGTCTTCCTTATTTTTCTTAGCACAATAATCTACATTCGCACCCACTTCCCTGAAAATATGATAATTCTATTATTTTACAGTTGCATAAAATGATATTGTCTATATTGTCTCATTTTCTTTTTCCATTCATCATCGAGGGACATATAGGCTAACTAGTACTTCAATAAATGTGAATATGCATGTTTATCTGTGGCTCCTTGACTTAGAGACCTTAAACTATATAGTCTAGGATGATTTGGATAGGTCATATATATTCATTGGTTTGAGTTCTGGGTTCCCTAGTGACTGAACCAGTTTATGACAGCCCAGCAGAAATAAAAGTTTCCTCCTTTCCTTCCGTTTTCAACACCGTTTATTGTCCTTTGTTTTCTTGAAGACAGAAATGCTGATTGGGGTGAGAAGGAATCTGAAAGCACTTTTAATTTGCACTTCACAGATGCTTAGGGTGTTGAATAATTGTTCAAGTATTTACTGGCCATTTGTTTTTCCTCTCTTGATATTATTAACCCATTTGTTCGTTGGATGATTTTATTGGGAGTTCATTTTGAGGTTCTTAATGTGTTTCATTAACTCTGTTAAACAGTTGGCAGCATTTTTCCCTCTACTGTGTATTGTCTCTTTACTCAGCCAAATGTTTTAATTGCCATTCAGAAGCTTCTTAATTTCAAATTATCTCATTTGTTACTTTTGGAGTTATTTCATGTGCTATTGGAGTCTTTTTAGGGAAGACTTTGTGCCTATGTCTTTAAGTGATTAACCCATTTTCCTCCATATATTAGAAAGTATTAGGTCTTATTTAAGGTCTTATGTCCTAGAGTGTGTTTTTCCTCATGTAGTGTGTAGTCTTGTCTATGTCCATACTAGGCTGTTTTTTTTAATGTGGTTGCATAATATAGTTTCAGATTGAGTTTCTGATACCTCAGATCTGCTTTCTGCCAATGATTATTCTGGCTATTTGGGGGTATTTGTGTTTCCATGTGTACTTTGTGATTGGTCTAGTTTTGTTGGGAATTTAACTTGGTCTGAAGGGAATTGCAACACATCTAAACTTGCATTCGATGATATACTTTTTCACAATCTTATTCAACTTATCCCTGAGCATGGAGGGTTTTCAATTTTTTAGTGTCTTCTTCAATTACTATCTTAAAGTATTCCACTGTAGAGTTCTTTATCTTTTTTGACTAGATTTATTTTATTTACTATTTTATTTTTCTTGTAAGTATTATATAGAAATGGCATTAGTTTTTCCAAGGTTTTTTATGAATATACAGAAGCATGCTGTTTTTTTGTGTGTGTGCTGAGTTTTCTGTTCTTTTTCTCTGTTCAAAGTATAAGATCTTAGAGTTTCTTATTGGAGGCTTTAGTGTTTTTATGCATAGGTTCATTCACACTATCTGGAAATGTAAATAGTTTGCCTTGTTTTTCTGTTTCTATTTCTTTCTCTTGAAGTATTTTGCTTACTAAAATTTTCAGCAGTATACATAATAAAAACAGTGGGAATGCAAATGGTTTTCCAGTCAAGCGTATACCCTTCGCATGAAACTAGTTTGGTTATTATACACAATCTACCTAATACCATTATCTGTGTTTGTGAAAGGGTCTCCGGTAGCCTAAGCTGCCCTCAGATTCATTGTGTATTCATGACTAACTAAGCTTCATATCTCCCTGCCTTGATCTCCTGCTAAGGTGTTCTTGAATAAGGTTCACAATAGATTTATTTCATCTGTGTCCTTTAGGGAAATTGGCCTTTAGTTTTCTGTGGTGTTGTATCCTTACCCATTTTTGGCATCAGGGAAATTCTGTCCTTTCTCTTTCATTTCGTGGAATAGTTTGTGAATTATTGGTACAAATTATTTCTTAATATTTGGTAGTACTCTAGTGAATCAATCATGTCCTAGGCTTTATTTGTGGAAGATTTTGATAACTGCTCCAATACTGTTCTTTGCTATAAATCTGTTCTTTGTTATAAATCTGTTTAATTTTTTTATAACTTACTCTTTTAATTTTGGTAAGTCATGTTTCTAGGCTTTTATTCTCTCCTTCTAGATCAGCTTTTCCTAATCTCTGGATTGTAACCCTTTTGGCAGTCAGTCACATATGAGATATCTTGCATGTCAGATATTTACATTACTATTTATAACAGTATCAAATTGCAGTTATGAAGTAGAAATAAAATAATTGTATGATTTGGATAACCACAACATAAGGAACTGTATTTAAGGGTGGCAGCATTAGGAAGGTGGAGATCCACTACTCAATATTTTCCCACTTTGTGTGGTGTGAGGTTTCTAAATTTTCCTCTGGATTCCAATGGAATCTATTTTAACTCCCCTCTTATAAATTTGGAACTTATTTTACATTTTTAGAATTTTATACTTCTGAAAATAAAAGTATTATGTAATTAATATTCTGAATGGGCATTACATTTTATGAACTGTAAAACTTGGCGCAGAGAACTAGAGGTGCAGCTCTGAGTGCGTGCTTAGCATGAATGAAGTTCTGGGTTCAGTCTCTGGGATTAAAATCCTACAAATGCAATCAAAAGATTTGCTAACTGAAGTGATACAGCCTATATGAAGCAGTGAAGTGCTTTGCTTTTCTTAGAAACCCTTGGTAATTGGGATGAGATTCTTGAGACTGAACATCCACTAAGAGACATTTATCAACTCAGAAGCACACATAGAGTTCCAGCACTAATGACATCTGCTCAGTGACTATACTTGGAGGACATCTGTTTGGGTAATGCAAATCGATGCCAATGTGCATTTATCCTGTATTTCCTCTGGGTATAACAACATCCAAATATGTTAACCAAATATTAGTATGATAAGAATTTAACACGGTTTCCTGTAATTTTCAAGACGGTTGTAGCAATCAATCTTCTTCCTTGGAGTCTATAGTGACTGTAAATTATTGGCTATAAGAGAGCAGGAGTATTTCATAGACTTTGAGATCTTTTGATCTTGTCTATAATCATTCCTTTTCTTTCCTAGATCAGGAGATCTGGAGAAACAGGAGAGTTTGTTAGTTGTCAAATTGGGAAATTTCAACTATACATTCAGGATTAGTTAAAGTATGTAAATGCATTATCTTGGGTTGGACAGGAGGCAAATCTTTTGAAGGAGGGGACCCGACATTCAGAAACTACTACAACCATTTAGTGGGCTACAAAGATTCTTGAGTTCAAATATTTAATTAAGTCAAGGCCTCATGCCTGCTAGTCTCAGAGAATATGATTTTGAATCCTGTCCTTCGGGCACTATCATCTGCTAAGTGACAATGGATCTTTGGCTATCCCAGGTTATATACCTTGGCATTCTTGTAATATAGTTTAGTATAGTTTTCAGAAGAGCTTTTATACACATATAGCAATGATTAAAAATTACTAGCTTTTCAGAACGTTGCCATCTCCTGGGTTTTATGATTGGCCACTAAGCAGAAATGAGCAGCCTCTTATTGGCTTTTCCTATTCTTCCTAATCATAACAGAGCCCCAGGTGCTACTAATTATTTTATAGCCAGTTTTGATGACCTTACTGCTCATGTACTGTCATATATTTTCTTTACCAGGAACACAGATACATAGTCTCTAACAGGGCAAAAAGTGATTGCCCACATCGTCTCACTATGATTCTGTATATTTACATAGATGCATACTTATGAATGCATTTGTATTGTAAAACATTGCATATTTGTCTTCAGCTGTACAAGGTACATTAAGAAGCTACATTTTTAAAACCAACCTAGAAGAGAACATAATAAATTTACTTCTTTCTCTTCAATGATAATGACCTTTATACAGAAGCTTTTCAAAGATTACATGAAACAACACATACTCCAATGATTATTATTTTAGAAACAGAGATCAACATCCAAAGATACAAAGGAAATTATGTCTGATTCACCACATTGTATATCTGTTTGGTATATGCAGTATATAAAACATGTCAAGAATGACACACCTAACACAAAACTCATTGATGACTTCTTCACATAGTACTGGTTCTGAAATGGATAAACACTGCTCATATCACATGCTGGCTTACTTTTTCAGACTTCTGTACTCATTGTAAATTATCCTTGTAGATATTTTCACCTTGTTTGAAAAATGCTGTCCTTACCCAGCATGTGGAGTCCAAGTGAAAATCTAAGGTATTTCTATCTAGAGTGAAAGGGATGTAGTGTTCCTTCAGGACCAGCCCCTTGGGGCTGAGTGTAGCAAGACTTTTCAGCCTTTTTTCTAAAAGCCCAGGAAGTTCTGGCAACAGCATTCACTCTACACAGTGATCCCCTATGCTTGAATTTGCACTTTTCTTCATAAAGCTTATCCTTAAGACCTGGAGGAGGTCAGCCAGAAGAACCATTACATATTTGTGTTAAATGTCCCTGCAAGGCCATGCATTACTGCCTAGGCCACTACGCTGGAGTGGTATAGGAAGTGGTGAAATCTTTTAAGAAGTAGAAAGAGCTTAAGGGAAGGAAGTTGAGTCATTGGAGTTGTGCCTCCAGAGGTGAGATTAGGTCTACAACTGTGTTCTCTCATTCTGCTTTGTTGCCTCATGACAGGATTACTTCTGCTCCATTACTGCCAGGATGTTCTGCCTTACCACACAGATCACAAAACAGTGGAACCAAGTGATCATGATCTAAAACATCAGGACTGTGAGCTAAAAATTCCTTCCTGTTAAGGAAATCAATTCTGGTCTTTTACGGTACTGACATAGAACTAACAGTGGACTGTCCTACCTCTATGATGATGGTATGTTTATTTACATTCTTACTATTTCCTTAAAATTTGTCCATTCTGGCCTGGTTTCATTCTCAATATATCTTTCCCATAACTGTAATGCACTTGTTTTTTTTAAAAAAAATATAGGACTTACTCTTTTGCATAGTGTGTTTTTAGGGGACTATAGGAAATATAGAGTCAGTCTTTCACAATGAATTCTCCAAGTTTCCCTGGAGAATTAAGAGACTTGTTATTTTTGTTGTATGCCATCATATGATATATTATTTTCTTTAGTTTAATAACTCCTTACATAAGGATTACTGTAGCATGCTTTTTACTTCCCACATTGCTAGGCTGTGTATTCTGTTTCATTTGCCTTAGTGCCCAATGTGCTGGTTACAGAGCATATTATAAGTGAGGAAATGTATACAGAAAGCTTTGGGCCTTTGATGCTCATAAAGGAATCAACCTTCTAAACAGGAAGAGGTAAGATTAAGGAGGATTCTTTCTGTTCAGAGGAACTCATTTACCTTAACAACAGCTCCACGGACCATGTAAAAGTACCTCATTCCTATACATGGAGGAACATTCCCAATGAATATTGAGTAATTGCATTGCTTACATGTAATGGTAACTTAGAATTCTGTGTAAAACAATGTCAAAAACAACACCAAAACACTATGAGGGAAGCTATGACTTGGAGAAGCCAGTTTATAATCCCAGGTAATTGTGAGGTAAGAGGGTCACAAGTTCAAATCCTGTCTAGACTATAGATTGACTTTTAAGGTCAGACTAAGCAACTCAGTGAGACTCTCTCACAATAAAAAGTATAAAGGTGGCTAGGGATATAGCTTGTCAGTAAGACAATCATCTGGAATGTGTAAGGATTTAATTATTAATCCTGAAATAAATACAATAAATACAACAAAATTTTCATTTTACTAAGCTTGACCTAGATGCATGGTGGTTTAATCGGTGAGAATTGCTGGAATGAAAACAGAAGAGGGGTGGATTTAAGTAAATATTGGGTACTATGTATAAAGATTATTGACCAATGTCTACATAGATTTACATAGGTATACATCTGTGTGTATGTATAATAACATTTCTGTTCATTTATTTAATAATATTTAATAATAATCTTTATTAATAATCACATTGGGGAGTACTATATACCAATTCATATTCCTTTAAGTTACTATATGAATTTTAATCTTTTATATTGTTCATAACTCAATCAGGTTGAATGACTAAAATGTGTAGATAAGTTAAGAAGAAAATAATGCAAATAGATACACCTTTGTTTGTATGTGAGCAGATAAGAATTCACCATTTCACTCAACTTGAAAATACTCCAAACTGCTGGATGTAAGGCATGAAGTGTCTGGATGAAGAATATCTGGGATCATTGGAAGAAACAAGATTTTCCGAAGAAATTATGAACCAAGTCCTGGCACATTTAAATGTTTCCTAGACAGTATTGTGTACATGGAATTTTAGAGAGTTAATATTTTGGATTTTTAATAACCAATGTACAAAGCTTTTAAAATATGCATAGTGATATTATAAATTGAGGCATATTCTCATAGACCATGAACAACAGCCTATGGTTTCCTTATGCATCCACCTTATTTATAGAAATAGTAACGGGAACTTTAGGAAATGGATTCATAGCACTGGTGAATATCATTGACTGGGTCAAGCGAGGAAAGATCTCTTCAGTAGATCAGATCCTTACTGCTCTTGCCTTTTCCAGACTCATTTTTTTGTTGTCCGTGCTCATTTTTATGTTGATATTCATACTGTGCCCACATTTGTTTATGACTACAGAAATGCTTATGGTGACTGAAATTGTCTGGACAGTGAATAACCACTTCAGCAACTGGCTTGCTACATGCCTCAGTGTCTTTTATTTTCTCAAGGTAGCACATTTTTCTAACTCTTTTTTTCTTTACCTAAAGTGGAGAGCTAAAAAAGTGGTTTTAGTGACACTACTGTTATCTCTGATCCTTTTGCTTTTAAACATTGTAGTTAGACTGGCATGTATTCATTTATGGATTAATTCATCTGAAGGAATCATGTTTTATAGTTTGAGGAATTTGACACAACTTTCCAGAGCTGTTTTCTTCACCAACTCAACATATGTTTTCTTACCCACAGCCTCAGTGTTCATGTTCATCCCCTTCACTGTGTCCCTGGTAGCTTTTATCCTGCTCATCTTTTCCCTGTGTAAGCATCTTAGGAAGATGCAGCTTAATTTCAAAAGATCCAGAGACACCAGCACTATGGCCCACATGAAAGCCTTGAAAACTGGGTTTTCCTTCTTGATTATATATGCAATATATTTACTTTTTATTGTTACAGAAATTTCAAGCCTTGGATTGGTGGAGAACATGTTGATCATTTTGTTTGACTACTCTTCTGGATTAGCTTTCCCTACAAGTCACTCATTTGTCTTGATTCTGGGAAACAGTAAGCTGAGACAAGCTACTCTTTCTGTGCTATGGTGGGTGAGATGCCATTCCAAAGATATGGACACCTTGGGTCCCTAATTAATTCCAGCGTTCATTATATAAATTCTTGAGAATGATCAATCATTTTACAGAAACAAGTGATCCAATAGGGGAAATGGGAAAAGTAGGGCTCTTTAGGGGTATATACAAAAAAAAAGCATGAGGAGGGTAAAAGGGAATAGCAGTATACAAGTGATCTTATAGAGAAAGATATGTGTGAAAATAATATTTTAAAAATTTAGAATTATGGGTCTGTGTCATTTATTTATTCATTACTTTTCTTGGGTTTAGAGACAGGAATCTCATTGTGTAGTCTTAGTTGGACTGAAATTTACTATGTAGACTAGTTGGGTTTGAACTCATAGAGCTCTACCTGCCTTTCCTTTTCTCTACCTGCCAGGTGCTGTAATTACAGCTGTGCACCACTTTGTCTGGCTGTGACTGTTCTTTGAATAATCTATCTGTTACTTCTTTCAAATAAAGAATTCTCAGAACATGTTTATTAGGTAAATGTGACTTATTGGTTATACACAAAATTAGAAAAATGTTTTTGTGTGATTGTAATTACATAATTTCCCCCTTTTTTCTTTGCTCTCTTTGAAATTCAATGGCCCCTCATTTTCATTAATCATTGTTGTTGTGTGTGTGTGTGTGCATTTGTGTGTGTGTGTGTGTGTGTGTGTGTTCCTAAACTTATGAGGCTATATGATGTTATTTGTATGTATGTTTTCAGGGCTTACCATTTGGTATTGGATAACCAAGTGGTATGTTCTTCTCTCGAGAAGACTATTTATCTAACTTTTATCCTTGCTTAGTTGTCTATCTGTACATGAGGTCTGGTGAAATTTTACTCATCTGTGAGAACATGATTACTGGTGTTTTCCTTGTTCAAATCATGTTTAGGCAGTCATGTCGATAAGACATTATGGGTATAACTTCTGATATTTCTAGGAGACACAATCTCAGAGTAAACACAGTTTCTCCAGCTCTTGCAATCTTTCTACCCTGCTCCTTGTAATGATCCATGAATTTCAGGTGCTGGAGTGTTTAGTAGATATATGAGTTGGGACTGGGATCCACAGCTTTGCATTTTAATTGGTTGTGGTTTTCTATAGTGATCTCTGTCCTTTGCAAAAAGAATTGTCCTTGACGAGGCTGAGGACTTACCTGATTATGTGTCAGAAATAAAAGATGAATTCATAAAACTGTTAAAAATTGTTATTTAGATGCAGACACAGAAATGAGAGCATGATTATAAATTCTACATGTAATATTAAATCTTCAGTAAAAGAGAATTTTATTTTAAAATATATTTACTTGCTTATTTGCATGAAGACCTTCTTCAAATTGCAGAGTGTGTCCTTGGAAGAGATTTTCCTACTCTTCCAGAGCCATTCATTCATTCCTTTATTCAATTAGTAAATATAAATGCATTTTGAATATCTTTTATATGTGTTCTTTGGATAAATTCTCATAAACTTTGGGATCTATGAAATGCAAAATGAGTCTGAAATATGTTAATATGAGAAGACACATTTATGTGGCTATAATCTATATTATTCATAACATTTTAATGTAATGTATTTTTCATGTAAAGAAACTTAAATAAATCTTCTGGTTTTATTTACTTTTAGTTCACTTAAAAATCTCTAATTTTAGGGACTTCTTGATAGGCCATACATCATCATCCTTACAGCACTTTTGATTCTGGTGTCACTTCTGACACGTGTGTTAGGATGATAATAGTTATTTAGGTCACTATTCAGGGTTTTGAAAACTGATTTTGATGAAAACACTGCTTCTTCACTGAAGCCCAAGCCATCACTCACAGCCCAGATGAGTAACACTGACTAGCTGTGGTGAAAAAAATGTAGAAAGGTCTGAGATGTGGACAGAAAAGCTTGGGAGAAGTGGGCTGTATACATTCTGACAGGGAGACAACTATGGCCACTTCTACATGAAATGTCAGCACGTTCATTGTGTTCCATACAGAGGAGGGGTTGTCTACTCTTGGTAGGAGGTCTCTGTAAGTGAGCAGTCTCAGGCTGTAAACATCCAAGAAGAGGTAGCTGCAGTTGCTACATCTGTACATACAAGGCACATTTTACTCCCAAAGAAAACTTTGTCATCCATCTAAGCCTTATTTGGGGAAAACTTTGCTGCTCCTATAGGGCTGAGGCATTAGAATACTTGACCTGACTGTGCCCATGGTCAACAATGTGCATTCACTGAAGACTTCACTCACTCAGGGCTTCCTCTGCTCCCTACATGTCTACAGATGTCCACAAGTGGCTGGAGCGCAGTGCAAAGGCTTGTCATATTTGGGGAATCATAGCAAGGAATGGTTTGCTTTATAATTTGATTACTAACACTTGGTATAGTCAATATATGAAGATCCTTGTGGGTGAATAATTGAACAAGAAATGCAAGTGTCATGTGAAGACACCTACATACAACAGTGGCTTATAAATGGCTGAAGACACTTCTGTCTGAGGAGATGCAAGTTGTCACTTTCTCAAATGACCTGGAAAGAATACTGTCTTCCTAAAGAAGCTGCCATTTTTGTGGAACCTAAATGTAGTGTTTCTTGTTCAGAATCAAAGGAGCAGTGATGGTCTCTCAGAATGGCTTCAGTGTTCAATGTGCCCTCGATAGACTTGAAGTGAGAAGTCCAGGAATCTGCCACCTCAACCTCTATTCTACAGGATCTCAACAGCAAGACTGTCTACATTTCTTCTTGACTTTAGTTTTTTCCAGACTTCAGTTTTAGCTCAGGGAAGAAATCAAGTCAAAGGAAGTTTTTTGTTTTCACATGGATGAAAATTTTGTGTCTATATTCTTTCAGTATATTTTTGTGAAAGTTTGCTCATGCTTCCCTGCTACTTTGTCACCCTTAGCCTTTCCAATAATTGAAGGAAAATTAATCTCATATAACCTCCTTATAAGTGATTACCTAAGCGCATTTGCAGAAATGGGTATGGATAATTATTTAGATCTCAATCTTTTCTCTGTGTCTCTCATCTTTTTTTTTCAAAATTAAGCTTACTTCAAGGAACTGAGGGTATGGTCAGTCATAAAAAGTAGAATAACTATGATACAAGCTTTTTTGCCATCTTGTTATTTACTGTTCATATTTTATTATTGGACCTTTCCTTATGTATTATATGTATTAGCTATTGAAGATGAAGGACTCACAAACAATACTTGTCTCACATTTTGTGAGGCTGTCTATCTCATGTACCTTGGTGCCTATTAGTAAAGACAACTGAATTGATGTTGGACCAGTACAGGGAAGGTGGATAAAGCTATAGGTCTTTGCTGTCTGTAGAGAAATGTAACTTATAGGACACGGGGCAGAGGAAAAGGAGAAGGACTCTTGCTGTGTATATAGACTTATTCATCTTAGTGATTGCTTCCTGGAACTACAGGATATTCACACATGTGTTCACATGCAGTCACATAATAGTCTAATTTTATACAACGTTTGCAATCAATGTTCCATGATTGACATTTGTTAGCATTTTTAAACAACAAACAGCACCTTAAAATTATCAGAGTGCCATGCATGAACTACATGAATCATAAATTTTCTGCACAGTAGAAAAAATTATGGACTTTGGGTTTAAATGTTTATGGATATAGGTATGTGCATATATTTGCATAAAATCAAATGATGAATATGTATTTTCTCAGCACTGAGCTTTTGACAAATGATGATTTTCAAAGATTATTTTATTGTGGTCAGTTTTCTAGAAATGATTTGCATACTGTGCATAGGTCTGGAGCATAGCTGGTTCAAGGTGTTTAAAGACATGTGGTAATAAGGAATTCCTAGGCACAAGTTCAGATTTTGCTGCCTTATATGGGAGATAGAATTTTTATGTGATTTGCCCAATACTCAGTAACAGATTAATATTTAAGAGAAATGAGCAAAATGATGAAAACAAGTATATCTTTATTTGTATATTAGTGCATGAGAGATCAGCTTTTTCTTCATCAAAATTTGTGCTGTCTCTAGCCTGCTGTATGTAATTCACACCACACCTGGTTGGTGCTCAGTACAGCTGTCAGGGAAAATACAAGGCTTTTATGTTGGAAAGTATGAAGTCATTACCAAGGCTTAGTGGCTCATTTGGTATTCGACTTTAAAGATGATTAAGGGAACACGTTATGGGGTTTTGAGAATTGAATATGCACAGCATTTTTGTAGTATATGTTAACAAAACTTAGGTAGTGATAACAGAAATTATAACATTCGTTGGAAGATGAGTGGTGTCCTGAAGAACACATTTATAGTCATTCTGAGTGTGGAATTTGTAATTGGCAACTTTGGGAATGTATTCATAGCAGTGGTGAACAGCATAGACTTGGTCAAGGAAGACAGATCGCTTCAGTGATCAGATTCTCACTGTTCTGGCCATCTCCAGAATTGTGCTGCTGTGGTTAGTATTACTGAATTGGTGTCTATCTATGCTTTATCCAGGGAGATGGATAAATGAAAGAATGGTTGGGACAATACACAGTATCTGGACAGCATCCCACCAGGTTAGTCTCTGGTTTGCTTTAAGGTTAAGCATCTTTTGCTTTTTCAAGATAGCAAAATTTTCCAACACTCTTTTCTTTTCTTTTAAGTTTAGTGTTAAAAAAGTGGTGACAGTGACATTGTTTGTGTCTTTGTTTCTCTTGTGTTTAAATATTATAGTAATTAATTTACCTGAGAACATCTTGATCACTGACTATAAGGTAAACAAGTCTTACAGCTTGAGTTTGAATAACCTACAGCCTTCTACGCTATGGCTCTTATATGCAAGCATCATGTTCGCATTCATACCATTTGCTGTGTCTCTGGTCATGTTTCTCCTGCTCATCTTCTCCCTGTGGAAACATCTGAGGAAGATGCAGCACAGTGCCCAAGGATGCAGAGACGCCAGCACCCCCGCACAATCCGAACCTTGCAAACAATGATCGCCTCTCTCCTTTGTATGCCCTTTTCTTTCAGTCTCTTGGTGCTAAGGTTTGGGGGTCCCTGCTTCTGGAAAAAAGGATGCTGCTTTTGTTCACACAGTCTTCAAGAACTGCTTTTCCCTCGGTGCACACCTGTGTCCTGATTCTGGGAAATACTAAGCTGAGAAAGGCTTCTTTCTCTGTGCTGCTGTGGTTAAGATGCAAGAACGAAGACAGGGACCCTGAGGTGCAGAGAACCAGGGCTCATTTGTGTAGATCATCCAGCATACCTTAAAGGAACATCAGATCACAAAAATTCTTCTATTTAAATTTATTCAGTTTCTGAATTTTATAAAAACATATGTTATCTTTTCAACTTGCAAAAGAGTATTTTGAAGAAATGTTATCTAAGCATTCTACAGTCATTGTAGAATATATAAAATTAGGTTAATTTTTAGATACTAAAGTTGTATAAATATAGATCAGTTGAATGCAAGAAATTATTATAATAAACCTTAATTTTATACCAGTTAATTCCTTTTAAACATCTCAGAACAAGAAATCTAAATATAGGGTATGTATTTATATGTGTTTCCTAAAGGAGAACTTTGTAATTTTATGTACTGTGCTGATTAGTTTTTTGTTACAAGCTTGGGTCATCTTGGAAGAACACACTTCAACAGAGTAAATCAAATTGGGCAGTAGGTAAGTCAGTGGAGTAGTCTCTTAATTGATGGTTGATATGTGTAGGCCCAATTTCTATGAGCAGTGGCATCCCTGGAATTGTGGTTCTAGGTTGTATAAAAAAAGCAAGCTGAGAAAACCATGGAGAACAAGCCAGTAAGCTGTGCTCTTTCATGGCTTTTGAATCACTTTCTGCTTTCATTTCCTGTTCTGGCTTCCCTTCCTGATTGACTATAAACTATAAGCTGCAAAGGATCCTTTCAATTCCAAGTTACTTTTTGTCATTCTGTCTGTCATATGCCTAGAAATCAAACTAGGACACACTTAAAATGTATTTTTATATAGAAACTGTCAGTAAATATTATATAAGAATTTACATATAAGTTATGGATTAGTAGAAATAAAATATTCAGTTTATCATTTAAAATATCAGATTCAGCTTAGAAATTTCAAAAATCATTATGACATCACACACCTGTGTTTTACTAGGTTTGAAGCAACCAGGTTGTCTGAGGAAACGAAATTTAGAGGAAGTTGTGAGTGATCTACATTAGACAAACATGAGTGTCTTATAGGCTTACATGTTGTTAGTACTAATTAAATAGTACAAATAGGAGGTAAACAAAATTAGTAAGTGAAGTTATAAAGAAGATGTTTTAAAATGATTTAGATGCAAGAGTAATATGGAGAAGAAAGCATCACATGTGTATGTGTGTTAAATGCTGTTTAAATATTTAGGGAGAAGATAGACATATTGAATATTTTAAAAATGAAGACTTGTAATTCATCAGATAAATAAATTCTTCCAAATTCCTGTTTTCTTTGTTGTTTTGGTATGGTTCTTTCTTTTTTCTCCTTATGCAATGCTTTTATTGGTTTATTTGTTAAAATACAACATGTCAAGAAATGATATCTATTTTTATTTTTTCTGTCACTGTTTGCAGACAGTTATGCAGAAACAGGTGACAGAAAATAAAACATGGGTGTTTTAAGTAGAAATGCAGATTTTTATATTAAGTTAGTAGATAATCTTACACATGTTTGACTAAGTGAGAGGAAACCTGGTTTCTGGGTTCTAAAAAGACTTAGCAGGGTCTTAAGTTGCTAGCAGACAGCTTAAGAAAAAAACTTGGTCAAGTTGTGGGATGATTGATCTAGGATTGCCCAGCCAACGCAATAAATGGAAAGTCTCTCAAATTCAGACGAAACATCGAGACTGAGCTGATACTTACCTGAAATCTTCCTTTATAAGGTCAAGTTTCACAGTACCAGATACTGCTCTCCTGACAAAGACATGGCAATTTGTCTAATAGTCTCAGAAGCACTTTTTGGCTGAATATAAGTTCCTCACTATAAAATGAAATGCACACCTTGCACCATTGTTAGGCCAATAACCTGAGGCTATACAGGCCATAGAAACTATAGGAGAACCAAGGACTCTGATTCTGCTAAATTACTAAAAGGACATGGTAATAAAACAGCTCCTCGTGATTATATTTATAGATTAATGCATCTCTCAACCCCCATTTGAGAAGCCTCTGTTTCTAATATTAGGCAATTAACACAAAGACCTGCACCTGGTCAAGGTGGAGAGCACAAAAGCCTGCAGCATGCTCAGCCCTAAATGAGACAGCTCTACCACATGCCCTTCTCATAATGCTCAGGGATCATTGCAGTTGAGGTAGGAAGATGTAAGAGCCAGAGGAAGTGGATGACTCCAAGGAAACTGTTTTCTGGACAATATAGGGCAGCTGCATATATGAATTTATAGTAGCTGTGATAATGTATACAAGAACCGTGTGAGCTCAAAGCAGAAATAACCCTAGCATGGAGAAGGGAGGAGGGAATGGAGGCCCACAGCCAAATTAAGGATCGTTGGCAACCATTGACTGTAGGGAGATGGGCACTCTCTTAAAAGAATATAGCCAACCATGAGCCAGCGGCAGACCATATATTGAAAGATATATGAGTGCACAAATTATGCTTAGTAAGTGTTAAAAACATAAAAGAACACGTAAATACATGTGGGTAGGGAAGCTGGAGGCTGAATCTGGGCAGAGTTATGGAAGGGGATGAATGTAGCTACTTACTTTATGATATTCTCAAAGAACTAACGAAATTTACAAAATGAACAAATAGGTAAAATTTAGTTAGAAAAATAAAGGACGAAAATAAATGGATCTAATTATTACAATTTAACAAAGTATTAACTCAATAACCAACAAAAATTTAATTATTTCACATGTTTACAGACATGATCCCAAATGACACATGTAAGTAACATTGCACAGATTGAACAGGTTATATTTACAAATATATATGTATATACCTATACATGTATGCATACAGTAATAACTAGTGAAAAAAGTCATGAATTTGAAGGAGAACTAATAGGTGTATATGGTAGGGTTTGGAGGGAGTAAATGTAAGGGAATTATAGTATAAGAGAGAGAGAAAACTTGTCAATGATGTTTTAATAAACTTTATAAATAAAGAATTCTTCACTAGCAAGGAATACACAACAATTGCAAGGAAGAATGTACTTTTGTACAGGATATTAGTGAGTAAAAGGTCTTGTTCTAGCTAATAGATTTCTTGTTATACATTAGATGTTCTTTGTCAAAATTAAATAATTCATTAATAAAATATAAATAATAAGAATATTTCATGAATTTGAATCCTAAATGATACTCAGTCATTGGTAAAAATCAAAACAAGACTATACATTTCAACCAATTCTCAAACTAGAGCTGAACTATAGTACTGTCTTAACTGATATTTGAAAATTTCAAACAAATATGGAAGATTCACATTTGTTAATGCATTTAGTAAAAAAAATAGAAGATAGTGAGAAAAATGATTTCATCTGATAGGTTAATGGTTGGAAACTAATCTTTAAAAAACAAAATTATGGAGAAGAAAATGTTTACTTAAGTGTGCTATATACAGAATACTAGGCAATGTTGTACATGTTTAATTATGAAAACAACATCACTTTGAGAAAAAAGAAATTAAAATATATCAAAAACACTTCATCCTGCATTTCATAGCTAGAAAAAGGCAAAAATAAAAACAATTGTTAAAAGTGTTAACCATGCATCCTACTTCCCATTTTTAGCTAAATTCTAATTGAATAGGCAATGATCATTTGATATGTCAAAGTATTGGTTCCAAATTCTCAATGAACACAAAAATATATGAACACCAAAGTAATTGTAAAATTACATAGTGTATGCATATTAGGATGGCTAATATCCATTGTCAGTTTAATGGGATTAATAAACACCATGCTCTTCGATGAGGCTTACTTTTGAGTATGTCTGTGAAGGGTTTTAAGAGAGAAATACCTGAAAAGGACTAGCACTAAATGTTGCCACCACTGTTCCACAAAATGGATTCCTGGGTTGAAGAAATAGAAGAGGGGGTGAACAGAAAACCATGTTCATTTCTTTCTCTGCTTTCTGATCTACGAAGATATAACAAGCAGTCATGGTTCTGCTGTCATCAAACGATCCATTCCTATCACCAAGCTTTCACCACTAGAATGCTCTATACACTCACACTGCAAGCCAAAACAAGCCTTTCATTTCTCTAGCAGGCTTATGTCAGCAGTTTTGTCAAAGCAATAAAAAACATTACTAATGTAGAAAATTTCTGGTGCCTAGATAAGGGGCTGTTTCTGTTAGAAAACATGACTTTGGAATAGTTTGGAGGAGAAATACGAAAAGTTTGATACTTTTCAGATATCACAAATATTGACTCTTCAGATAAGAATTCAGGAACCAGAATGTTAATAGAAATCATGACTATGGATTCAATGCACATGAATCTCATTTGGATTCTGTTGAGCACTGAATAGCCAGTGAGTAGCAGGTGTTGAAAGGAAGGTTGATTGTTCATTTCCCGTTGCCCAGACTCCTGAAATAAACACACAAAAACTATATTATTTAAATCACTGATTGGACCATTAGCTCTAGCTTCTTATTTGTTACATCTTATTTTAACCCATCTCCATTAATCTGTGGCCTACAAGCAAAATTTCAACCAGTTTGTCTCTGGTAGCAATTTCATGACTTCTGCTCTAACTCCTCCTATTTCATAGCATTCGTTTAGGTTTCCCTGACTACCTCTATTCCCTGCATAGGCCCAAGGCAATTCTTTATTAACCAGTGGTATTCACAGCGTACAGAGGGAAATCCCACATTGAGATGGCTTTCTTTTGGACCACCAACCAACTCCCAAATAAAGACAGGGATATTTAGTGTTAGTTATGAATGCTTGTCCTTAGCTTCTGCTTGTACCGCTAGCTCTCATAATTTTTGTTTAACCTGTGTCTCTTCATCTACATTTTGCCTTGGGGATATTTTTTACTGTTATTCTGTATGTCCTACTTGTGTCTGTCTGTACGGCAGTTGCCAGGCTGGTTGACCCCAGGCATCTCCCGTGTTCTCTACCTTATTCTTTTCCTCCTTTTTCTTGAGCCTAGATTTCCCCTTCAAATTATTTTCTCTGCCCACCAGCCCTGCCTTTCTCTCTGATGCCTAGCTATTGGCTGTTCAGCTCTTTATTAGATCAATCAGGTACCTAGTCAGGCAAAGCAACACATCTTTACATCATTAAATAAATGCAACATAAACAAATGGAACACATCTTTATTTTTATATAAAGAGATACTTTATATAAAATAATATCCCACAGCACTAGTGGCCATCATTAACATAGTATGTCTATGAATCTGGTTACATACTTTCTGTGTCCAGAAAACCTGAATGAGGATAAATTTAAATAATACAAGGAATTTTAGAACAGTATAGCATTTATGCCATGGGATGATTGCTGCTCACCTAGGTGTATGGTGTTCAAATAAGAAAAAGATTTGGTAAATTTAGCAGTTGTGAGAGTCAGGATACACATACATACTCTCACACACATATAGACACAGATGCTGAGGAAAAATCTTTGTACACTTTAAATATATGATGCTGTAAAACAATCCCACACCAGTTCAGGATTGTTGAATATAAAAAGGGTTATTTATTTAAGGGGAAAAACTTATAGATCACCATCCTAAACAACAGTCCTCTGAGTGCAAACAGGAAACAGAATCTAGCAGCCAGAATTGGAGCCAGAAGCAAGAGAACGGGCACACGGTTCCTGCTGCTTTTTAAATCATAAGGGTGGGCTGGTATCTTAAAGGCTGTTGCCTGAAGGAGCAGAATGTGCTCCCACAGCACTTCCCCTTTTTGTTTAAATAAGAGAGTTCCAAACCCAATACAAAATATATACACTAGGAACAGATATCAAGTATAATTAGAATTACAACCAGCATAAACAATATTAAGCAAGGAACATATGCTAAGTGTTTTAATAAACATTCTATCCTATGGAGTTTAAGTCTTGTACAGGTAATGGCTTGGCTAGATCCTAAGAGTACAGTAACTACAACTATCTAATCTTCAATGCCATCAAAGGCATGAAAAAGGAGACAATATTACTTGAACAGGCAGGAAGTACAATCAAGTAGCTTCCAAAGTGAGCAATATATGACAGAGACAATTAGCTACCTGAGCAATCACCGAAAGTCTCATTTTGCAATGTTGCAGCAACCAACTCTGGCTAAGGCCTAGTGTAACTGACAGACCATTTTCAGAGGCAGGAAATTTTTCAAAACCGTTTTACCTTGTCTTGGCAAGATTTGACAGTCCTGCTTATCCATTTCTGGATACTATGTAACTTGTCAGTGGATGAGGCATTGTTACTTCCTTGTCCAAAGGCCAGTTTTGCCAAGAAGAAAATAAGCTCCAAGTGGAGTGTCTTTGGTGCTCAACATTCTCTTGGGGATAGATTGTTGCTGTCAGAAGCAATCATGTCTCATGTCAACAAAATCCTAAATTATTTAAATGCCATGTTCCACAGATCCTTGAAGTGGTTGAAGAATACCTATCTAGACAGAATATAATCTCTATGTATATAAAGAACCAAATTGATCTGATTGTAAGTACAACAAACATGAATAACTATTGACCTATAATAATTAATACCTGTATCTTGATCAGAGGTAGGAGTAATATATAATACAATATGAAAATATACCCTAAAATTTGTATCTATATACAAAATGTCCTAAACTGATGTAGAAACATGCATATATATAATCTGACAAAATAATTTGGTCTATATGTACAAATAATGTAAACAAAAGTAACAAATATAATTTGAACTTACATCAACATACAAAAACTATACCAATGTAAATTATCCATAAATAATAGCTCACAAGTATTCACTCTATTACCCACTATTACTATCCACCCCCCCTTTTTTTGAACAAATATAGTTTTTATCCCAACCCTCTATCTAGTACAAGTAATAATCAACAACCCCTAAACAGTGTTTCCAACCCTATCTACAAACATTTTTGGGATAGGGGACATTGTCTTCTACAATCACTTTCTGCTGCCATGGGCTCAATGTTCTCTTAATGGGATCCTGCAAAATTTAAGTGGTGTTTAAGTTCCAAAATTACTGTCTAGTATAGTTGCAAACAATTTCTGAGCAGTCAATAGGTTTTTTTTTTTTGTTGTTGTTCTCATTTGGAGTTCTGGCCAGAATATGAGAAGGTGCACTATTTCAGCAGCTGGTACCCAAAACTGTCTTATAGTAGCACTGTATACATCATGATGTCATCTCAATTAGGCATAGTGGTTGCTGTGGTGCCCCATCTTCTGATGGGGAAAACTATCAACCAATCACATCCAGTTAGGGTGTGGCTACCTGGACCCCAGGTAGAAAAATGGAGAGAACACAGGTGCTCGCTCTCTCCATGCGGGCAGATATGATGTCTGACCTCCCACTCTTGCAGCGTGAGTTTCCCCTTTTTGACCAATTAAAAATACTTGTTCTTCTTGAGCTGGCTTGGTTATTTATTGTACTGACCTAATTTTGGTACACCTGGTGCCCGTTTGTGGGGCTCTAGTTACTACCAGCCTCGGCTACTCTGCATTCATTTGGAAATAGATTGTCCCAGCTCTCCCATCCCAGTTCCCTCCCGTGCCGCCACCGCTGCAGGCAAAGGCCCTTCCTGTGCTGCCGCCACGGGCAAAGGCCACTCCCCTGCATTTTCCCGGTGCACTTCCGTGGCTACAAACTCTGCTGTACCCAGTTTGTGCTGCCGGAGCAGGAGACCATTGAACAGCCACAGACCTTCACAGAGCACATGTTCTGTGATTTATACTAAAGAACTTCTGATTTGAATATATTTTTTAGCCTATTCCACCTAAATTCAGATCTAAGCCAAGCATGTGAATTCAAGTGCACTGCGACACCTACTGGCAAGCAACAGTTATTATACCTACTCAAACTGATTACGCCACAGGTGAGTTTTGAGGAAGGAGCAATATGTCAGGCAATATAACCATCTGAGGTTTCAATAGCCTTTTTGCTTACACCATGGGTGAGGTCTTACAGGATGCATACGATGTACCTCCTACACTGCTTTTCCTAGGATTTGGTTTTGTCCTATTTTTTTTTCTTAAAAATATGATTTGACGATAGGAAGATGATGCAGTCTTTACAGAATGAATCCAGGCTTCTTAGAAAAGAAATTGGAGATCTAAAGAAGAAAACAACCAGCTTAACTAACAAATTTCAGTCAGCTGAGGTACTTTTAGACAGGATTCAAACTGGTGCCAAGCTCCTTAAAAAGGAGGTCATACACCTACAGGACAATACAAACACTTTAAATACCAAAACTCAGTCAAATGGGCTGCTTTTAGAAATGGTCCAGACTGATACCAAGCATTTGAAAAAAGAGATTTTACATCTGAAGGAGGATGCTAGGACTTCGCTTAACAGGACTCAGTCAACTGAGATATAGTTGGAAATGATACATTCTGATGGTAATTCATTTAAAGAGAGATTTAGCAGTCTGGAGAAGAAACCAGCTGATTTGAACCATAATAATAATTCATTTAAAGAGAGATTTAGTACTCTGGAGAAGGAAACAGCTGATTTGGCACGAAGATGGAAAACACACTGAGAATCTTTATACTATATGTTATTATATTGTCTTAGAATTGTTTGACTGCTGAGGAATCAGCAACAACCAATAAAAGATATTTAATTATAAATGCTCCTAGATTAATCCAACATATTTTGAAAACATTTTGACTTCAACTTTTAAATCAAAAGATATGTTACTTTGGGAAAAAGGTTTTGCTTTTGTTTCCACAGGAAATGAGAGGCTATGGATTCATACTGGGTTAAGAAAAATCAGGTTTGATCAATCTCCCTAAAAATTTTCCAATGCAAACAGATGGTCCAGATGATTCAACATTTCAGAGGACCTCTGCTGCAGTATCTTCTGAGTTCTACCTCCAGAATAGCCTTGGGACTGCTGGATTTGATTATCCACGATCACAGAACACCTAATCAGGACTTGATCATAATCCTAATTTTTCTTTAGGTCCCCATAATATTATCAGTGCCCCCAATTAGCAGAAAGTAGTTTAGAAACTACACCAACATTCTTCCAAAAAGGATTATGGATGTTTGTCTTTGTTTAGTGTGTTGGTTACAAGTTGTTATGGACAATAGTCAGGAAAAATGCTAAACAAAGAAGATTAGACTCAGGGCCTTGTTTTGAAAAGAAAAAAGGAGAACTGCTGTGAGACAATGCTTTTGTACACTGTAAAGATTTGTCACTAATAATGATATAATAAAATATTAAATGGCCAGTAGCCAGGCAGGAAGTATAGTTGGGGAAACTGGACTAAGAAAATTTTGGGAAGGGGAAATGCCAGAATTGGTTGCCACCCAGATACAGAGGAAGGACGATGAGAATGCTGTACTGATGAAAGGTACCAAGTCACATAGCTAAACATAGATAAGAATTATGGGTTAATTTAAGTTGTAAGGACTGGTTAATAAGCCAGAGCTAATGTAATAGGCCTAACAGTTTATAATTAATAGAAGCCTCTGTGTATTTTGTTGTACCTGAATGACTACAGGACTGAGCAGGACAGAAACTTCTGTCTACAATGGATTCTAGCAAATATACTTGATGTGGGATGTCCTTTTATATATGTGCTGATTTTATTGATTGATGAATAAAGCTGTTTTGGCCAATGGCTTAGCAGAGTAAAGCCAGGTGGGAAATCTGAACAGAGATATGTATTTATAGAGAGAGTAGGAAGAGTCAAAGAAATGCCATGTAGCTGCCAAAGGAGACAGACACTGGAACTTTACCCAGTGAGTCACAGCCTCATGACAATACACAGAATAAATGAAATGGGTTAATTTAAGATGTAAGAGCTATCTAGAAATATGCCTAAGCTATTGGCTAAGCAGTGTTATAATTAATATAGTTTCTGTGTAATTATTAGGGCTGCCAGGAAACAAATGAGCAGCCTCCGTTTACACACACTAATATACATGTTTATCGGTACTAATGCATCATATATATGTATATATATATAATCAAATTAAGATTTTTATAAATCCTATTGCTTCAGGAGTTCTATATACCAACTTAAATTTTTATGATAAACTACTTCTGCTAGATTTTATAAATATTATTACTCATAGTTCACACTTGCAAGAATTTGAAACACAAATAGGTATATCTTCATTTTCATACTAGCACATGAAGGTACCTTGTTTTCTTCTATAGCTATGAAAAATGTTAGGTGGTTATGGGTAAGGCCAATGATATCCAGATGAAACTCTTCTGGATTATCTGGGGAAAAGTAAGATCTATATGAAGAAGATAAGTAAATAAGTAAATCTAGTCTTTACATAATTTTGATGATTCCAGGTTTGGTAGTGTGTTCATAATATTTTAAAGGATTTTAAAGTTATGATAGCATAATAAATTTTAATGTTTTGAATTTTTATAATAAATTTTCAACATGAAGACTTTATTTGGTATTTTATTTGTTTATTCTTTTTTTTGTTTGCTTATTTCTTTTTTTCCCAAACATTTTATTTTATTTTTTTTTGCTTTATAAATAATACCATTCAAAATTTCTACCTCCTCTCCTCCTCCCATTTCCCTCCCACTCCCCCACTCCCCCTTCCCTCTCCCCTTCCAGTCCTAAGAGAGGGCAGGGTACTCTGCCCTGTGGGAAGTCCAAGGCCCCCTCCCCCCTCCATCCAGGCCTAGGAAGGTGTGCATCCAAACAGACTAGGCTCCCCCAAAGCCAGTACATGCAGTAGAATCAAATCCCAGTGCCATTATCATTGGCTTCTCAGTCAGCCCCCATTGTCAGGCACATTCAGAGTCCAGTTTGATCACATGCTCATTCTAGTCCCAGTCCAGCTGGTCTTGGTGAGCTCCCCTTAGATCAGTCACACCATCTCAGTGGATGGACGATCACCTCACGGTCCTGACTTCCATGTTCATCTTCTCTCTCTTTCTACCCTTCAACTGGACCTCGGGACTTCAGTCCAGTGGTCCAATGTGGGTCTCTGTCTCTATCTCCATCCATCGCTGGACAAATGTTCTATGGTGATATTCAAGATATTCATCAATGTGGCTATGGGATAAGACCAGTTCAGGCACCCTCTCCTCTACAACCCAAGGACCTATCTGGAGACATCCCCTTGGACAGCTTGGAACCTCTCTAGAGTCTCTTTCCAACCCTAAAATGACTTCCTTAATTAAGATATCTTCTTCCCTGCTCCTATATCCGCCCTTCCTCCATCTCACCCATCCCACTCCCCCAAGCTCTCCCCAATCCTCACCTTCTCCCTTTTCTCTCCCCATCTCCCCTTTCCACCACACCACTCCCACCCCCATGCTCCCAACTTTTCCTGGGCAATCTAGTCTGCTTCCAATTTCCAGGAGGATCTATATATGTGTTTTGGGGGGTTTACCTTATTATTTAGCTTCTCTAGGATCACAAACTATAGGCTCAATGTCCTTTGTTTATGGCTAGAATCCACTTATGAGTGAGTACATACCATATTCATCTTATTGGGTCTGGGTCAACTCAGTCAGTATAGTGTTTTCTATTTCCATCCATTTGCATGCAAAATTCAAGATGTCATGGTTTATTAATACTGGGTAGAACTCTAATGTGTATATGTCCCACACTTTCTTTATTGATTCTTCCATTGAGGGGCACCTAGGTTGGTTCCAGGTTGTGGTTATTACAAATAGTGCTGCTATAAACATAGTTGAACAAATGCTTTTTGTAATATTATTGGGCATCTCTTGGGTATATTCCTAAGAGTAGAATTGCTGGATCCTGAGGTAGGTTGACTTGCAATTTCCTGAGAAACTGCCGCACTGATTTCCAAAGTGGTTGCACAAGTTTGCATTCCCACCAGCAATGGATGAGTGTTCTCCTTACTCCAAATCCTCTCCAGCATAGGTTATCATTGGTGTTTTTGATTTTAGCCATTCTGACAGGTGTAAGATGGTATCTCAAAGTTGTTTGATTTGCATTTCCCTGATTGCTAAGGAAGTTGAACATGACCTTAAGTACCTTTTAGCCATTCGAACTTCTGTTGCGAATTCTCTGTTCAAATCATTAACCCATTTTTTAATTGGGTAATTTAGAATTTTAATGTCTAGTTTCTTGAGTTCTTTACATATTTTGGAGATCAAGCCTTTGTCTGTTGTGGGGTTGCTGAAGATCTTCTCCCATTCAGTAGGTTGCCTTTTTTTTTGTTAATGACTGTGTCCTTTGCTTTACAGAAGCTTCTCAGTTTTAGGAGGTCCTATTTATTCATTGTTGCTCTTACTGTCTGTGCTACTGGGGTTATACATAGGAAGTGGTCTCCTGTGCCCATGTATTGCAGTCTACTTCCCACTTTCTCTTCTATCAGGTTCACTGTGGACAGATTTATATTGAGGTCTTTAAATCATTTGAACTTCAGTTTTGTGCATCGTGATAGGCATGGATCTATTTTCATTCTTCTACAGGTTGACATCCAGTTACGCCAGCACCATCTGTTTTAAATTGTATAATTTTAGCTCCTTTGTCAAAAATCAGGTGTTCATAGGTTTGTGGATTAATATCCGGGTCTTTGATTCGATTCCATTGGTCAACATTTCTGTTTTTATGCCAATACCAAGCTGTTTTCATTACTGTAGCTCTGTAATAGAGTATGAAGTCAGGGATGGTAATCCCTCCTGAAGTTCCTTTATTGTATAGGATTGTCTTGGCTATCCTGGGTTTTTTTGTTTTTCCATATAAAGTTGATTATTGTTCTCTCAAGGTCTGTGAAGAATTTTGTTGGGCTTTTGATGGGGATTGCATTGAATCTGTAGATTGCCTTTGGTAGAATTGCCATTTTTACTATGTTTATCCTACCAATCCAAGAGCATGGGAGATTCTTCCATTTTATGGTATCCTCTTCAATTTTTTTCTTCAAAGACTTAAAGTTCTTGTCGAATAGATCTTTTACTTCCTTGCTTAGTGTTACCTCAAATACTTTGTGGCTACCATGAAATGTGATGTTTCTGTGATTTCCCTCTCTGCTTCTTTATTCTATGTGTAGAGGAGGGCTACTGATTTTTTTGAGTTGATCTTGGATCCTGCCACATTACTGAAGGTAATTATCAGCTGTAGGAATTCTTCGGTATAGTTTTTGTGGTCACTTATGTATACTATCATATCATCTGTAAATAATGACAGTTTGACTTCTTCCTTTCCAATTCGAATCCCCTTGATCTCCTTATGTTGTCTTATTGCTATTGCTAGAACTTCAAAAACTATATTGAAGGGGTATGGAGAGAGTGGACAGCCTTGACTTGTTCCTGAATTTAGTGGAATCGCTTTAAGTTTCTCTCCATTTAATTTGATGTTAGCTGTTGGCTTGCTGTATATTGCCTTTATTATATTTAGGTTTGAACCTTGTATCCCTAATGTCTCCAAGACCTTTATTATAAAGGGGTGTTGAATTTTGTCAAATGCCTTTTCAGCATCTAATGAAATGATCATATGGATTTTTTCTTTCTGTTTATTTATATGATGGATTACGTTGATAGATTTTCATATGTTGAACCAGCCCTGCATTTCTGGGATGAAGCCTACTTGATCATAATGGATAATTTTTTTGATGTGTTCTTGAATTTGTTTTGCCAGTATTTTATTGAGAATTTTTGCATCGATGTTCATGAGTGAGATTGGTCTGTAATTCTATTTCTTGTTTGAGTCTTTGTGTGGTTTTGGTATCAGGGTAACTGTAGCTTCATAAAAAGAGTTTGGCAATGACCCTTCTGTTTCTATTATGTGAAACACATTAAGGAATATAGGTATCAGCTCTTCTTGGAAGTTGTGGTAGAATTCTGCCTTAAAACAATCTGGTCCCGGGCTTTTTTGGTTGGGAGGTTTGTGATGACAGCTTCTATTTCCTCATGACTTATAGGTTTATTTAAATTGTTCACCTGGTCTTGATTTAATTTTGGTACATGGTACTTGTCTAAAAAAATGTCCATTTCTTTTACATTTTTGAATTTTGTGGCATACAGGCTTTTGTAGTAAGACCTAATGATTTTCTGTATTTCCTCTGTGTCTGTGGTTATGTCCCCCTTTTAATTTCTGATCTTGTTAATTTGCGTGTTCTCTCTCTGCTGTTTGATTAGTTTGGATAGGAGTTTATCGATCTTGTTGATTTTCTAAAAAGAAGCATGTCTTTGTCTCATTGATTCTTTGGATTGTTTTCTGTGTCTCTATTTTGTAGATTTCAGCCCTCAGTTTGATTACTTCCAGCCTTCTACTCCTCCTGGATGAGTCTGCTTCTTCTTTTTCTAGATCTTTCAGGTGTGCTGTTAAGTCTCTAATATGAGCTTTCTCCGTTTTCTTTATGTGGGCTCTTAGTGCTATGAACTTTCCTCTTAGTACTGCCTTCACAGTGTCATAGGCTTGGGTATGTTGTGTCTTTATTTTCATTGAATTCAAGAAGATTTTAATTTCTCTCTTTATTTATTCCTTGACTCAGGGGTGGTTCAGTAGTTGACTGTTCAGTTTCCATGAGTTTGTAGGCTTTGTGGGTGTAGAATTGTTCTAACTTTATTCCATGATGATCTGATAGTACACAAGTGGTTACTGCAATTTTTTTGTATTTGTGGATGGTTGCTTTGTTACTGATTATGTGATCAATTTTCGAGAAGGTTCCATGAGATGCTGAGAAGAAGGTATATTCTTTCCTGTTTGGGTAGAATGTTCTATAGATGTCTATTAAGTCCATTTGATTCATGACATCTGTTAGTTTTCTTATTTCTCTGTTAAGTTTCTGTCTGGTTGACCTGTCCACTGGTGAGAGAGGAGTGTTGAAATCTCCTACTATTACTGTGTGAGATTTTATGTGTGCTTTGAGTTCTAGTACAGTTTCTTTTACATATGGGGGTACTTTTTTATTAGGGGTGTAGATATTCAGGATTGAGACTTCAACCTGATGAATTTTTCCTGTTATGAGTGTAAAGTATCCTTTCATCTCTTTTGATTGATTTTAGTTTGAAATCAATTTTGTTAGATATTAGAATAGCCACACCTACTTGTTTCTTAGTTCCATTTGATTGGAAAACCTTTTCCCAACCCTTTACTCTGAGGTAGTGTCTGTCTTTGAGGATGAGGTGTGTTTCTTGTAAACAGCAGAATGTTGGATCCTGTTTTTGTATCCTTTCTCTTAACCTTTCTTTGCCTTTTTATCAGTGAATTGAGTCCATTGATATTAATGACCAGTGGTTTTTAACTCCAGTTATTTTTTTTTGGTGGTAGTATTTGTGTGTTTCCCTTCTTTGAGTTGTCCTGGTGGAGGGTTGTCAGATACTGTGTTATTATGGATGTTGTTGGCTTCCTTCGGTTGTGGTTTTTCTTCTAGAACTTTTTGTAAGGCTTGGTTTGTGGCTACATATTGTTTAAATCTGTTTTTGTCCTGGAATATCTTGTTTTCTCCATTGATGGATATAGTAGTCTGGGCTTGCATCCTTGGTCTCTTAGTGACTGCAGCACATCTATGCAAGCTCTTTTGCCTTTCTTGGTTTCCATTTAGAAGTCAGGTGTATTTCTGATAGGTTTACCTTTATATGTTACTTGAACTTTTTCCTTTGTAGCTCTTAATATTCTTTCTTTGTTCTGTAAGTTTTGTGTTTTTATTATTATATGGCAAGGGGATTTTTTTTTGAACCAGTCTATTTGGTATTCTGTATGCTTCTTGTACCTTCATAGGAATATCCTTCTTTAGGTTGGGAAAGTTTTCTTCAATAATTTTGTTGAATATATTTTCTGGGCCTTTGAGTTGTAATTCTTCTCTTTCTTCTACCCCTATTATTCTTAGGTTTGGTCTTTTCATGGTGTCCCAGATTTCCTGGATGTTTTGTGTTAAGAATTTGTTGGATTTGTCATTTTCTTTGATCAGTGAGTTTATTTTCTTTATTGTATCTTCAGCGTCTGAGATTCTTTCTTCTATCTCTTGTATTCTGTTGGTTACACTTGTCTCTGTAGTTCCTGTCCGTTTACCCAGATATTCCATATCCAGCCATCCCTCGATTTGTGTTTTCTTCATTGCCTCCATTTTGCTCTTCAAGACTTGAACTGTTTCTATTACCTGTTTGATTGCTTTTTCTTGGTTTTCTTGTGTATCTTTGAGAGATTTATTCATTTCTTCTATCTTTTTGTTTGTCTTCTCATCCATTTCTTTTTTTATTATTGTTTTTTCCATTCAAAAAAAATAAAAATTTTAAATTTCTTCCCCTTCTCCCATTCCCCTCCCGCTACCCCTCAACCCTCCTCCCTCCCTCTTCCTTCCCAAAAGTTTTTCACATCCTGTTTAAGGGCAACTATTATTTTCATAATGCTACGTTTAAAGTCAATTTCTTCTATTTCTTCTGGAATAGGGTGCTCAAGTCTTCCTGTTGCATGTTCACTGGATTCTGGCATTGTCATGTTGCTTTTCAAGTTGTTGGAGGAATTCTTGCATTGGCACCTGCCCATCTCTTCCTTCAAATGCAGTCAGGAGAGTCTTTGCGTCTTGGTCCAATTTTTCCTGTGACTGATTGTGTACTTGGAGGATTTTCTTGGTCTGTCCTCTCTTAGGACCCCTCAACACTGGAGCTGGCTATGCGGGTGGATCTAAATACCCAGCAGATGGAAAGGAGTGCCCTCTGGATGGCTCTCCTCAGTGCAGGAGCAGGAACTCTTTCTGGGCCAAGGACCTCGCCGACAATGGTGCAGGCTTGGGGGAAGGCAGGGTCTTGTGGAACAAAGAAGCCCCTGCAGCAGGAGCTGGAGGGGCCCTGCACTCGGCTCCAGGACCGTCCGGCCGGGCAGGCACACACTAACCCCTCTGGATCTGTTTGCTTATTTCTTGATGTGTGTAACAGCCCTGGTAGACCTGGAACTTGGTTTATAGACCAGTGTGGACTCAAACTCAGAGTTCTACCTGCTTTTACCTCTTAGGTATAGGTATGCAGTGATTGGAAATCACACATGAAAACTCTAAAACAAAAAGAAGAAATCATACTCAAAAATAAAGAAATGAAAAACTTAAGGCTGAAATAAATAAAACAGATTAAAACTGTACAACACATCAATGAAACAAAGAATTTGCTTTGTTAGAAAATCAACAAGACTCACAAACTCTTAACCAAAATAATATAAAGGCTTGGAAAGGATATCCAGTTTAAGGGACATATCAACAGACCCCAAGGAATCCAGAGAATAATAAGAACATACTTTAAAACCTGTACCTTACAAAATTGGAAAATCTAAAAGAAGTAAATGATTTTCTTAATACAAATCACATACCAAAGCAAAATCATAATCAGATCAGCAATTTAAACATATTAAATATAACCACTAGTGAAACAGAAGCAGTCATTAAAAGTTCCTCAAACAAACAAATGAACAAGTCTGGGACCAGATGGTTTAGTGAAGAACTTTACCAGACATTAAAAAAAGACTTAATGTCAATTCTCATTATTCTGCAAAATAAAAACAGAAGGACCATTGCCCAATTCATTTTATGGGGCCATAGTTACCCTGACATCTAAACCACATAAAACCCAACAAATAAAGAGAATCTGGGACTGATTTCTCTTATGCACATAGATGCACATGTTCAATAAAATAGTTGTAAACTGAATTCATGACTACATCATAAAGATCATCCACCATGATCAAAGAGACTTCATCCAAGAGATGCAGATTTTACAATCCATAAATTGACAAATGTAATCAGTCCAGCATATAAACAAATGGATAGAAAAAAATCTACATTATTATCTCATTAGATGCCTTTGACAAAACCTAACATTCCTTAATGATAAAATCAAGAATAGTTTAGGACACAAGGCACATCCCTAAACATGATAAAGGCAGTTTACAGCAAGATCATAACTGACATCAACTTAGAGAGAGAGAAATTCATATCAATTCCACTAAAATTAAGTTTCAAGTTTTTAATTCAGTGAGAGCCAGCCAACAATTTTATTGGGCTTAGTTCTTGAAATGACTTTCTTCTCTCTGGTCATTCCACTCATGGGTTACAATTTTTGGACAATAAGAAAGTAAATTGAGACAGGCCTCTCATTCCTTGCTATCCTAGATTTGATATAAGCCCAGAAATGCAAATTCAGAGCTCCAGAGAAAATAGTTAATTTTTAACTTCCATTTGCTTGATACACAAATGTATTCCCTTATTACCTCACATTTTAGTATCATCTTCTATTTTTCTGTTGAATAAATTTGAGAAATTTTCTGTTGAATAAATTTGGGAAAATTGTTTGAATAAATTGAGAATTCTCTGTTGAATAAATTTGAGAAATTCTGTTGAAAAAATATGACAATTTTTGGTTGAATAAATTTATACTTTTTCAATATTTTCTCAAAATTTAAAATTTCTTCCTTAATTTTTTAAATATCTTGGTAATGATTCAAAAGTATATTGTTCATCCTTCATGTATTTGTATGCCTTTTTCGTTTCTCTTCCCATTTATTTATAGTTTTAAAATTAATTATTTTTTTAAAAAACAGTCTTTTCTCATTTCACATACCAATCCCAGTTCCTATTCCCTCCCCTCTTCCCACTCCACCTTCTTTCCCCCTTACCCCCAACCACTCCTCAGAAAGGGTAAGGCTTCCCGTGGGTAGTCAACAAAATCTCACACATCACTTTGATGCAGGACCAAGGCCTTCCCCACTATATCAAGGTTGAGGAAGGTTTCCCTTCAAAAAGAATGGGCTCCAAAAAGCCAGTTTAAGCACTAGGGATAAATCCTGGTACCACTGCCAGTGACAACACAGACTACCCCAGCCATACAACTGTCACCCACATTCAGCATGCCCAGTTTGGTCCTACGCTGGTTCCCCCATTGCCAGTCTAGTGTCAGTGAGCTCCCAATAGCTCTCTGGTAAGCTGTTTCAGTGGGCATACCCATCATGGTCTTGACCCCTTTGCTTATGAGTAGTACATACTGTGTTTCTCTTTCTGGGTCTGGGTTACCTTAATATTCTTTTTTCTAGTTCTGTCTAGTGTTTTGCTATGGATCTCTGCATCTGCTTTCGTCAGTTGCTGGATAAAGGTTCTATGATAATGATTAAGGTTGTCATCAATCTGATTACAATTGAAGGCCAGTTCAGGCACCCTCTCCACTATTGCTTAGGGTCTTAGTTGTATCCATTCCTTGTGGAATCCTAGGAATTTCCTTAGTACCAGGTTTCTTTCTAGCCCCATAATAGATCCTTAAATCAAGATATCTCTTTCCTTGTTCTCCCTCTTGGTCCTTTACCCATCTCGATTATCCCATTCCCTCATGTTCTCCTCCATTCTTCCCATCTCTCCCCTCTTCCCCTTCCATCCTCCCTTCTCCACACACCCCCATGGTTCCGATTTTCTCAGGAGAGCTTGTCTATTTCCTTTTCCCAGGGGTATCCATGTATGTTTCTCTTAGGGTTCTTCTTGTTCCCTAGCTTCTCTGAGGTCATGGACTACAGACTGGTTGTCCTTTGCTTTACATCTAATATCTACTTTAGAGTAAGTACATACTGTGTTTGTCTTTCTGGGTTACCTTAATATGTGTCCCTCCTAGGTTCATCCTTGTCACAGTCACTTTAGAAATCAGCACGGTGGTTTCGTAGAAAACTGAGAATCAGTCTATTTTAAGACCCAGCAATATCAATCTTGGTCATATATCCAAAGGATGCACAATCATACCACAAGGGCGCTTGCTTAACTATGTTCATAGCATCATCAATTGTAATAGCTAGAAACCAGAAACAACCTAGATGCCTCTCAACTAAAGAATGGATAAATAAAATGTGATACATTTACACAGTGAAGTATTTCTCAGCTGTAAAAACAATGACATGATAAAATTTGCAGGCAAATGGATGGAATGAGAAAAAAGTCATCCTGAGTGAGGTAACCCAGACCCAGAAAGACAAACATGGTATGTATTCACTCATAAGTGGATACAAAAAGCAAAGGATAACCAGATCACAATTCAGCGCTCCAGAGAAAATAGTTTATTTTTAACTTCCATTTGCTTGATACACAAATGTCTACCATTTTACTTATAGTTTCTGTGGGTCTTTATCAATGAGTGCATTTCTTATAGACAATAGTCAGTGATAACACTGAAGGTATACATTGCTAATATGACTATCAATGGGGATTTGTTGGAAAAATATTGCAAATGTATATCAGACATAAGAAAGGGTAAATGATGCTCTTTGTAGGGAAATCAATAAAACTTGAGAACATCATGTTAAGAGAAATCAACCAGACTCCAAAAAATCAAATGTATTCTTTTATATTCAGAATTTAAATTTAAAAATAAAGGGCATAAAAGTAAAAGGGAGGCTATGGAACTGGTAAGAGAGGACCAGTTTCATGAAGGAGAGGTTCAAGAGATATTGATAAGTGATGAACCCAGGCATGTAAAAAGCTGCCATAATGAAATCCAGTATTTTGTATGCTTTCATAGTCACCACCTTGATATGATATAAACAAACTTGTATTTAAACAAACTTAAATTATTCAAACATTCACTATGGGTTAGGTATATTTAGTTAAAAAGTTTTTCTAGCATATATCTGTGATAGAATAGTCCAAATTATGTAAATGTACAAAGCTGAGTTGCAAAACAATGAAAGAGAATATTTGCATGTTTTTAAGGCATGTCTTTATTTGCATGATTTAACTGAGATTTGAGCTTTCATTTCATAACATCATGTAAAATTGCAACCAAAGGAAGGGCCCATTTACAAAATCTGAATTGATATGAAAAATTTTGTGGTACATGTTATTTTTCCTGGGAGAATATGAATCTTTTCACTCAAGATAGCTTAGCTACAACACACCAAAGCAAAAAGTTCAACCCAAGGTGGTACTGTTGAACGAGCAACTTCAATCAAGTTTATTCATGGGGATACAGATAACTGGTCAAAGAAGAAATCTCTCTCCACAGCAATAGTTAACCATGTATATAATTCCATGTTTAGAGAGGGGATCTTATGTGTTACCTCATTTTCTGTCTTATATACGACCTCATGAGTAGTCTCATATGCCACCTCATGATGCTCAAGGGCCTTCTACCCTTCTAAGAGAGTATGTTAGTACGTCCAGTCTTCCCAGATGTGTGGGTAATCACAGATGGCCATGGCCCTTTTATACCTATAACACAGAGTTCCATTATATTCTACCCTTCTTCTTGCTCTTATATTCCTTCTCATATCTGCATACTCTCATCTACAATATTCTGTGAGCTGTGAAAGTAGTGATAAATGTTAAATTATGTTCTCATATATAGTATTTATCATTAAGTACTATGCCATAACAATAATACCTTACTAGCATTTTAACTGGTTATGTGTCTTTGTACAGTAAACAGCAACAATGCATTATAAAACATAACTTTTGGAAGGCAGTTTGTGAGATACAACAAATACAGTTAGCAAAATAATATAAGTAGCTTCCCCATAAGGACTTATTACCT
The DNA here is from genome assembly GCA_004026605.1 of Ondatra zibethicus. Taxonomy (NCBI): domain Eukaryota; kingdom Metazoa; phylum Chordata; class Mammalia; order Rodentia; family Cricetidae; genus Ondatra; species Ondatra zibethicus. The sequence continues at coordinate 38,984 of PVIU01005247.1, read as the reverse complement.
CTCTAGTAATGGGGTTTCTTTTTTGTCCTGGTACACTAGTTAATTTTCCTTTGGGTGTGATAAAATGCCTGGACAAAAGCAACTTAAGGAAGAAACCTTTATTTTCACTCTCAGACTATCACGATGGAAAAGTTCTGGCAGAAGGCTCTTGAAGTCAGTGTTCTTATTGCATCTATCATAACAAAGGAAACAGTGATGAATTCTCAGTTCAATTTCTCCTGTGTAAATACAATCAGGGATCATTTCACTGAATGGTGTCACCCACAGTGAGCAGGTTTTCCTACCTCAACGAATCTAATGAAGATTATTCTCTACAGGTATGTCCAGAAGTCCTTCTTGAATGTGATTCTAGATCTTATCAAATTGAGTAATAAGATTAACCACCACAGTAGGAATTTATAAATCTTTTTTATCTCTGTATGATAAAAAAACTCCCATTTTTATCTATTTACCTATTTCCATGAACCTATGATTATTACATGGCTTAGTTATTATAAATGGTACTGAAATAATCATATACATAATATATATTATATAATATATGCAGAATAAAAAATGAATTGATACATGATTGATGATATGGCAATACAATTTAAAATTTTTTTTGAGAAATTTTGTATTGATATACATACCCTTTAGTCAAGGATAAGCAGAATTCCTTCAGTACAGTAAAAGAATGACAAGTGACATTAGGCAGGTCTTTTTGTTGTTGTTCCTTTTCTCCTTTTTATTGTTAGACATAATGAAGCACTGTGTCCATCATAATAACGATAGAATTTCTTGTAGGAAACTCTGCTTAAGGTGGTGGAGAAAGGAGTGCCACAACTATGACTTCAGTTTTTTATTTGTTTCCACAAAGGCAAGGGATTGATTTCCTGTACTTTTCTGTCTAGAAGTTGAGATTCCATTTATTTATTTTCAGTTGTTGTGGTTTTAAACCATATCAAGACCTCTGATTTGTCAAACATACCCTTCATTTTACATTCTTAAAAATGTTTCAACCTAAACACATGAAAAACTCTCTATTCTCTATTTCAAATATAAAATAATGACGAAGTGCAGAAATTTTTACACATAATTCATGAACCAATATGTAACCAATGTAATATAATGTATGAACTCCATATGATAGTTACTGGGAATTTCTTAAAGATCTGGCTTCTTAAAATCTCATGCAAAATGTGACAATGAAAAGAATATCATAACAGAATCATCACAAGCAACTGATAGTCTATGAGGCAAATTACAGACAGACCAATTTCACTTATGAACATAGATGCAAAAATTCTCAATAAAATACCTGTAACCTGAATACAAGAACACATCAAAAAGATCACCCACTATCATCAAGTAAGCTTCATTCAAGAGATATAGAGATGATTCAATACATGTAAATTGATAAATATAATCCACCTCATAAACAGACTGAAAAAATACATGATAATCTCATTAGAAACAGAATAATCCTTTGACTAAACATAACACCCTCTATGATAAAAGTCCTGGAGAGACTAAGACGAAGTATATAAGGGATAAACATCAACATAATAAAGGTGATTTTTCAGCAATCCCACTCTAACATCATCAACCTAAACAGGGAGTAATTAAAAGCACTAAAATCAGGAAAAAGAAAAGAATAGGATATCCACTCTTTCCATACGTATTCAATATAATACTTAAGGTCTCAGGAAAATAAGACAACTGCAAGAGATAAAAGGTTACAAATAGAAAAGAGAGAAATTAAAGCATCTTTATCTGCACATGATACATACATGACTCTAAAATATCCACCAGGATGCTTCTACAGTTGATAAACACATTCAGAAGAAGTAGCATGGTATAAAATGAACACACAATGATCAGCAGTCTTCTTATATGCAAACAACAAGCAGACTGAAGAAGAAATCAGGGAAATAATACCTTTCCCAATGGCCTTAAAAGTGAAATATCTTGGGGTAGTTCTAACCAAACTTTGGACATTGAAGAGGGTATCAGAAGAAAAGGGCCATCTTACCAAAAACAATCTTCTCATCATAATCCTTAAGAAAATGTCAACACAGTTTTTTACAGAAATTTTTCCATCTTTATATGGAAACACAAAAAAATCCAGGGTAGTAAAAAATTCTGGATAATAAAAAAAAATTCTGTAGGAATCTCCATCCCCTATCATAAATTGCACTATAGAGGTATAGTAATAAAAACAGCATGGTATTGTCATAAAAACAAACATATTGATCAATGGAATCAAACTGAAGTTCTACACATAAGTTACCACACTTATGAACATCTGATTTTTATAAAGAGGCCAGGAAAACACACTTGAAAAAAAGACAGCATTTTCAACAAATGGTGCTGGTCACACTGAATAGCAGCACGTAAAAGAATACACATAGATCCACATCTATCACCCTGCAAAAAACTCATGTCCTATTGGATTAAGACCTCAATATAAAACAAGACATATTGAATCTGATAGAAATAGAGTGGGGGGAGTAGTCTTGAACTCAGGGGCACAGATAAAGACTTTCTGAACAGAACAGCATTAGTACAGAAATTAAGATCAACAATTAATAAATGGGACGTTGTGAAACTGAAAAGCTTCTGTGTGGCAAAGAACACCTCATTTGGAAAAAGCACCAGGCTACAGAATGGGAAACGATTTTGTCAACTACACATTTGTTAGAAGCCTAATATATAAACTCTATGAAGAACTCATAAAACTGAATATCAAGAAAACAAATAATCCAATTTAAAATAGTATCAGATTTACACATAGTTCTTAAGAAAGGAAACACAAATGGATGAGAAATATTTACAGAAATATTCAACATCCTTAGTCATTAGGGAAACATAAGCCAAAATCACTTTGAGATTTCATCTTACTTGCACCAATCATAACGACAAAGATCAATAAAACAAATGACAACTCATACTGATAAGGATGTCACATAAGGTGAGCATTGATCTATTGTTGGTGGGAAAGCAAACTCGAATAGCCACTGTGGAATTCATTGTGGCAGTACCTCAGGAAGTTGGGAATAAATCAATGTCAAGATCCAGCTATACTATTCTTCGGTATATACCCAAAGGATTCTATATTGTGCTACAGAAACACTTGCTCATTTATGTACATTGCTGCTCTATTCATAAAAGACAGAAATTGGAAATAGCTTAGTTGTCTGCCAACAGATAAATAGATAATGAAAATGTGTTACGTTTATACACTCAATGGGACATTAGTAAATTGCTAAGAAAAATGAAACCATGAAATTCACAGGTAAATAGATTGAGTTAGAAATGAATCATCCGAGGTAATCAAAAACCAAAAGGAAAAATATGGTATGAATTCTCTTACATATGGATGTTAACTTTTAATACTTCAATAGGCATGCCACTATCTGAATAACCATAGAGGTTATTCAGTTATATATATGAATAACCATAGGTATAGAGTAAGGAACTTGCGAGGGAAGGAAAAATTTTTGAGGAAGCGGAAATAGACTATAGTTAAGGAGAGATCAGGGGTTGGGGGGTAGAATGGGAAGATTAAATGGGGAGGGGAAGAAAGGAGGGAATTTAGGGAGCATCAGCTAAAACTAAGGGACATTTGAAGGGACATATGGAATCCTACTAGAGTAGAAGATTTTTAACATATACACATGCTATTTAATATACACATTGAATATTATGTATATTTAATATATATAATATAATATTTTATAATTTATATATATAAATGAAAGAAACCTTTGTAAAGTCACCAAATAAGTGGGATACAAAGCCTGAACTAGATTTCTCTTGCCACCAAATGAAACCTCCAGTTTGAGGGATGGGTTATACTTAGTTGAGTTGAGTTTTTGGTCAAGGGGCCCCATGGAAACCTGTAAATAACACAGTCGTTGTTGCTTTTGAATTCAATGTAGTGCTCCTAATTCAGGAACTGACTTTTTAACTTGTTTCCCTTCTGTAATTTTTGGTAATTATCCCCATTGGTATTTTTCATATGCAGAAGCTTCTTTGACTAGAAGATGTTGTTAAAGTAGAATCTTAAGTGTTTGGAGGGCAGAGTGACAGGAGCTGTGGTGGCCTAAGCATGTGAAGCTCCCAAGTCCTAAGTCTTCCCAAGAATCTGTGAAGCTCCCTCTGCCAGCTCTTTCCTCAGAGCCTCACCCCAGGGTAGTTTGCATGTCTCCTGAGCTTTCCTGAGTTCATCATTCTTATCTGACAGGAGTCATATCATATGGAACTGCCTTCCTTTTGGTAAGTTTTAATTTTTATTTATTTATTTCTTTTTATTTTTGGTTTTCCTGAAAGATTTCCAAAGTTCTTCTACTTTACCTAAGTTAAGTATTTATGGGAATTTAAAAAGTGGATTGGATTCATTTACTTTGCACAATGTTGTTGCGGGAGGCAAAGGATAGTCAGCCCCATACTCCATGCACTAGGGCTAGCCTTTGTCTTTATCAGCTAGCTTTGATATTTACAATACATTTTTTTCCCTTGTGTCTCTGGAAGTAGTGCTGAGGGTTTTTTTTTGTTTGTTTGTTTGTTTTGTTTTGTTTTTTTCTTTTCTTTTTTTTTTCTCGTTACCCTTTCCCTATTGAGGAGGAAAAATCCTATGATATTGCTCATTGTCCATTTGGCCTAGGCAGCAAATCATCTTTATCTACATTGGTTCTTGTAATGATGGTCACAAAATAGATGTTGAGGGTGAGGTGTGATGGGTTAATTCTGAAAGCCATTCATGTTAATAAAATAATTTGTCTTACTGGTAAAGAGAAAAGAAGGCTAAAAGAGATTCCTTGTAGATTTACTTCTTTGACTTCTTTAAAGGAGGACAAAGAAACTTCCATTTTCACATGGATAGAGTATATCCTTTGCCTCTTGCAACAACAAGGTTAATGAATATTTACATTTAATACTCCATAATTTGTACCTGAGGGCCCTGTCTAAACAATATTTAACATCGAGATACTAAGGGTGAGCTAGTTGTATAGTAATGAGCAAAATAGCAAGCTGAATTTTTACATTAGAGAAACAGAAATTTAGCATCAACTAATGTGTATTTATGTGGTTTTGTGAGTATACATGCCTTTATGTAAAGTAAAGTGATCAATAAGTATTATTCTCAGTACTAAGCACTTGAGCAGTTTTGGTTTCAGCAAGGTTGTTAGATAGTAGTTTATAATTAATATTGGAATAATGTATATGTATAGGATATATATCCTTGTGCTGATCCCCTTTTGAAGAGGCTAATAAATCCTTATGCTTAATTTCCATATACTAGTGCAGATCTTTATTGCTTTCTATATTAATTAGAACATTACTTTGATGAGTACTCAAGTATTCAGATAAAAAATATGTTATGTTCATGAATGGAAAAAATAAAACAAAACAATGTATGGCAAAAATAAATAAATAAATAAATAAAAAAGAAAAAAAAGCAATCAAAAAGAGCAACTAAATATTGTTATCTGTATGTTGGCATGCAGTACAAAAACACAATGTTTCCTTCTGTATCAACAACTAAAAAAGATTCCAGAATCCTACAAGCTATTTAGTGTTTGGATGAAGTTCCTGTCTGGTTCGTTAGTCCAAGATTTTCATGGGGAAACAAGTAGACTGGTCATTAAGAAATGAAGGGAAAAGGGGAGGGGGAGTGGGGAAGCGGGAGGGAAATGGGAGGAGCGGAGGAGGTGGAAATTTTGAATGGTACTATTTATAATGCAATAATAAAAAATTAAATGTGGAAAAAAAAGAAAAAAAGAAATCTTATGGCTTGTTTGTGTGATATTATATCTGTAAGTTTTTAAAAGGAATACAATACATATTATGAAGAAACATTGGATGACTATATTAACAAATTCCCAAAAATTTGGACATTATTTTGCAGACAATGGTTGCTGTCCTAGAGAGAACATTTGCAATCTTTGTAAGTGTGGAATTCCTAATGGGAACCTTAGGAAATGGATTCATTGCTGTGGTGAACTGCATAGACTGGGTCAAAAGAAGGAAGATTTCTTCAGTGGATCAAATCCTCACTGCTCTGGCAATTTCCAGGATCACTATGATTTGGTTTGTGTTCTTACATGCGTGGATATCTGTGCTTTACCCTGCATTATACTTTACTGGAAAAATGTTAAGATTATATTTGATCACTTGGACAGTGATCAATCATTGTAACTTTTGGGTTACTACAGTCCTAAACATATTTTATTTCCTCAAAATAGCCAACTTTTCTAACACTATTTTTCTTTACCTAAAGTTTAGAATTAAAAATGCCATCTTGGTAACCTTGTTAGTGTCTCTATTTCTCTTGTTCTTAAACATTGTTGTTATGGAAATATACTGTGATATGTGTATTGATGATGTCCAAAGAAATGTATCTCATACTTCCAGATTATATGACTATGCACAAATTTGCAGATTTCTTTTATTTACCAATCCTATGTTTTCATTCATACCATTTGTTATGTCCCTGGTAACCTTCCTCCTGCTCATCTTCTCCCTGTGGAGACATCTGAAGAACATGCAGTGCAACGCCAAAGAATACAGAGATGTCAGCACTGTGGCACACATCAGAGTCTTGAAGACTGTCATTATTTCTGTACTGTTATACACTATTTTCTTTCTATCATATTTAGTGATGGTTTGGAGTTCTGAATCACAGGAAAAATACCTGATCTTTTTGTCTGTCAGGACTCTGGGAAATGCTGCTCTTTCTGCCCACCCATTTGTTCTGATTTGGGCAAACAGAAGGTTGAGGTGGGCTTCCCTTTTAGTGCTATTGTGGCTCAGATATAGGTTAAAAACATAGAAGAATAGGTGCCCAGACCATCTAAATAATGATTTTGCATATCCTAAAGGAAAATCAGGAGACAAGAGATTCTCACATGAAGAAATTTATATATTATAAATATTTTGCTCTAAGTATTTGTGAATTAAACAATTGAACAGTTTGGAAAGAGCATCATGTAACCATTGCTATAAAACTACATAGACAAGGATATCAATACACATCACTTAAATGCGATGTCTGTGGTCAGTTTATATGCTCTAATGTTTCAGAGCTAAGAACCACAAATAAAAGAAAACATGAGGCATTTGTCTTTCAGGGTGTAGTTTAACTCATTTAGAATACTATTTCCAGTTCCACCCAATTATTTGTAAGTTTCATGATATAACTTGAAGTAACTACGAAAGCCAGGAAAATAGAAAAGGAACGTGGGGGAGGAGCAGTGAAAGAAGTCTAGAGAGAGGGTAGGACACAAGCATTCTGGAGTGAAAATGAAGAACAACAATGGAGGGACTTTTATTGGTGGAAGGAAAGAAGAATGAGAGATAAAAACACTAAGGATGTTTAAAAACCCTTAGAGAAACATTATAAGTTCTCACAGATAAAAATGTAATGGAGCTGTATTATCATAGTATTATCACATGGGGTGATAATACTAACCCAAATGCCAAATATGAGAAACCTCCCTTCAAACTGTTGGTCAGGGAGTCCAAGAGACCCCCCCAAAATATAGTCTATTCTAATTGTCTTTGGCTGCCTCCCAGAATTTTAAGTAAGATTCTGTTGTTGAAGACATCACACAGTTTAGGTATAGGATTCAGAGGAATCAAACTGGAATGGTCTTGGAAGCCTCTTTCCTGAGGGCTAGGCTCTCAGAGCATCAGAAGGTGTGATGCAAGCTGCCAATGGAGAAAAATACAAAATACAAAATTCCACTCAGATTTAAAGCCTGTGACCAATAATAATGATTGGCTCAGAAAGAAATCCTAAATGGTATAATACTGACACTTATATGTTAATTGCTGTCTAATTGGACTGATAAAGTCTACTCAGTAGAAGGTAATGCCTGACTCTGTGAACTTAACCAGTTACTTGTGGCTGGAGAAGTTTAAGGTCTGAGATGAGAACCACTGCTGTCATGCTTCTAAACCATTCTACTTTCTACTTGTATTCTAAATACTTAGATCCATGGATGAGTGTAGCTTTTCCCCTCACCAAAGAAAGTTCTTTTTAAGCAAATGGAGGTTACAAGAGAGATTCACAGCTGATAAAAAGACAGAGAATAAGTGGTCATGAGTTACTCAGCTCCAGTCGATGCAGCTCCTGTATCTAAGGCTCAGGGACCATTACAAAAGTGGTAGTGGGAAGATTGTAAGAGCCAGACGGCCAGGATAATTCATGCTAGATAGTGTCTTCTCAATGTGATAGGAAAGCTGAACCCATTAAATCTTAACACCGTAGTTGCTAAACAGTACTTGCATAATGACAACAGCACTTGATGTCAATATAAATGAGGGACATTTCACAAGGTGCAACACCTAGATGAAGAACTACAGGCAATTGATACTGTTAAGATGGTGAAATCAGTTTTTCCAGGGATGAATCTCCTAATTGGCTCTCTGATCCTGAGTGTTCAAGGTGTGGCTAGTTTATAAAGGAAGACTCAGCCTACTGTGGGCAATGCCATCCTGGTCAGGTAAGCCTGGGCTATATAAGAAAGGCAGCTGAATATAAGCTTAGGATCAAGCCAGTCAATAACTTTCTTCCATAATTTCTGCCTCAGTTCCTGATTGAGTTCCTGCCTTGACTTCCCTCAGTGATGTTATGGATCATGACATGGAAGTTTAAACTAAATAAACCTTTGCCTCCCCAAGTTGCTTTCATTCAGAGACTCTGGTTTGACCATATGCTCATTCAGTCCCAGTCCAGCTGGATTTGGTGAGCTCCCATTAGTTCAGGCACACTGTCTCTGTGGGTGGACCAGCCCCTCACGGTCCTAACTTCCTTGCTCATCTTTTTACAACAGCAGGAAAACAAGCAGTAACATGGTACAGCATATTTTCTATTTTTTCCCTTAGAGATACTTTCATTAAAATCTATGTCTTAAAATATGAAGTGGACGTCTTTGAAATTTGAAACTATCCAAAAACTATATTTGATATTTCTACAGTACAGAAAGTGATATATACATTTTATAATCCTCATTAGTCACATACTTCTCATGTAAAACTGTTGAGGTATTCAGATTATAAAAGGTCATTCTAATGCTACGTAATGATGGCAAAGTGATCTAGAACCCATCAATAGAGGACTCCTCTCACAATTCAGATGAAATAACCAAAAGTAAGAGGGTTGTTCAAGCCACATGTATCTAGTGACTAAAAAAAGACTCGTAGAATGTGCAATTTGAAGCCCAATACTAAACACTATCAATTTCTTAAGGCATTTAATAGTGGTGAGTGTGCTTTACAAAGAAGGGCAAATACAGTTTTCATTTGTTCGCAGAATGAAAAAACAGCTGACTTATTAATGCAAAATTATATTTAATGTTATTTACTAAATTAATATTAAATGAAATTTGATGGTGCAATACTAATATTAAATTAAATTCTTATAAAATAAAATGTATTAATATTTATAGATACATGTTTAAAGTTAAATAATAAGTGCAAAAATAATATAGTGATACAATAATTATGGACATGATTACTTGTCAAATATAGTATCAAATAGCATGTAGTGTTTTAACAATGAAGAGCAAACTTAATCAGGTTCAGTAAAGTTTTAGGTATTTCATAAGATTATATATCAGGCAGAAGTAGCAATATTAGGGAGAATAAAACGACATTAATGAGTACAGTTTAATAAATACACCTGGAACCCTTGAGCAACAAACATACACAACTATTGCAAAGAAACATATAACTTTTATAAACACAGACCTGTAATTACCCAAAACATTCTTAATAAATGTTACATGGAATATATTTTCTTATCATAATTCAATGCTTTATGAAAATCATTATAATAATGATATTTTGTGCTCTTGAAATGTACATTGTTCTCTAAATCAAATGAAAAAAGCACATTAGTATTAATCTAAAACAGCAATAAAAAGAACATCTAAGTTCACATGGATAATTTCCTCCAAATACATAAAATTTCTATTTAGCTTTGGTAAAAGGAAAAACAGTGAAATAATGAGTGGGCAAAATATTTAACTCAAAAGTTTTAAAAAAAGTCAAACCAGTTTATAACACAATTTTGGATGATTATTTACTTAGGTTTGATTTATAAAGATATTGACATTCAGTATCCACATGCATTATCATTTTCACTATTGAAAATATGAATCAATGCTTTGCTGTATAAGAAAATCGAAAGCTGAAAAAGTTAAGAACATTATCAAAAGTCCTAGAGCTAGACAGTGGCAATCAGCAACATGTTTGCATGAGCAAATTGATTTCCAAACTAGCTTTTTAAACTTATAACACATTTTTGTGTATATATATATTTTATATTATATACATCCTTTTGTAACTGTTGGGGACTGACTCCAGGCCTCCTTCTGAAATTATGACTGTACAATTCTGTTTTATGAAACGGTATCATAACTGTATAAACTATACCTTACTCCTTAAAAGTTGTATAGCACCTAATACAATGTTGGTGCTGCACCAACTCTGTTATACTCTACTTTAGGAAATAACAAGAAGTGTTAAGCCCCGTTGTATTTTTCTAATTACTTTCAATTCCCCTTTGCTTGTGAATACATATGCAGGATATGTACATATGGCAGACTCTAATAATGAAAGAATAAATGAATGACAGAAAATCAGGAGACTATAAGTATAATAAAAGCCAAAAATTCTTTCTAAACTAAAAAAAACTATTGTAGATGATTTTAGAAACATAAAACTAGCCAACAGAGAAGGAAAGTGCCAGTGTACAAACACATATAATCACCCAAAGTGTGTGATTTAGATGAGCTGGAGATTGTCAGTGTTTGAATTAGTAAAGTAGACAAGCTCTTCATGCCAGACCCTCGAACACACAGAGTCCAGCAATCAGAAGCGTCTCTCAGCCCCCTCTCAAAAAATTTTGTTCAGAGAATTTTGGACAAGATACCTGCCAGTGAGCGTCTTTCTCAAGTATAGGGACAGTCTTGGGGGTACATAAAATCAGTTTCCTAAGGTAACTGTTCTGAAGCAATATGTGTACAATGCACTTCCAATAAAAATCAGACTGAATTTAAGAATGTCTAGAAAATACCTGAATAGTTTAATCATACAATATTTAAGTACTAAACAGAATAAATTTAAAATATCTTCTTGAGAACCTTAAACATGTGCAACATGTTTGATAAGTATTACTGCCTCAAGAGTCTGAGTGGAAATGGAAATTTAAAGCCCCATCAATTTTCAAGAATTATTTCATCTTGAAATGAAAGGAAAATAATTTGTTACTAATTGTCTTTAGATTCTTTTCAGGAAATGAGTGAAACCTTTGGGTGGTAGTAGAGGTGAAGAGATGAACTTGGTATCCAATGAAAGGGATATTACCATTCCTGTTGGTATCTAAAATAAGTGGAAAGATTTGAAAGAAAAAAATAAGGCTGCGGTGGTTTCAAAGAAATTGCACCAATAGGGAATGACACTATTAGGAGGTGTGACCTTGTTGAAGGATCTGTGTCACTCTGTGAGTGGGATTTGAGTTTTCCTATGCTCAAGCTATGTTCAGTGTGGCATAGAGTTGCTCCTGTTGTCTGAGGATGGAGATGCAGAATTCTCAGCACCTTCTCTAGCACCATGTCTGCCTGCATGCCACCATGCCACCTGCCATGACATTAATAGAATATAAATGTCTGAGCTGTAAGCTAGCTCAATTTAAGGTTTTTCTTTAAAAGGGTTGCCATGGTCTTAGTGTTTCTTCACAAAAATAGAAGCTCTAGGATAAAGGAAAACTTTTAAAGTAACTTTTCTACACAAATCTAATGTGTTATTAAAATAATTACACTTAGTAACAAGAATACACAAGCAACATGTACACAATTAAATGTCATCAACTTAAGAGACTCCGGTATACTTTTTCTAATTATGCTTCTATATTCTGGTACCAACCTCCAAGCTTGCTAAGACCAAATGATGCAAAAGTTAAGCAAAGCAAAATCATGAAAAGGAATATGTTCTCATTTGCAAGAATGCAAATGAGAATTCAGCTTTTATTGCAACATCAGTTATGAAAGAATCCAGCTTATAACATTTACATAAGGTATACAGACTGAAGCTATGTTAAATTGTCTTGTTAAAAACAGTGTTTTTAATAAAAACAACTTGGAACTCTGACTTCAGCATGCTGTCACGCTTTTCTAATGAACACTGATCACATAGTCCAGTCCACATCCAGAAATTAGGTATCAGTATATTTTAGCCTGATTAAGAACCACCACCATGGACTATGGGCTTGTCCACCCCTTCCTCGAATATTTAATAAGTTCTCTGTCTTGTTCTGAGCATAATTTTCACTCAAGTAATTACAGGATTTGTTTTTAGAAATATTGTATACTCATAGTATTTGGTGGTGATCTTAATTGACTGAGTCCTCAAATGTCTTCTCAGCTGAAGAAATTCTCTCATCTCTTGCCAACTTTAGAATTGAACTTTAAGAGTTTATTCTAGTTGTTGAGCAATTTGTGTGCTTTTCTGTGGGTATTTGTGTAGCATGAGGGCCTGGTTGGTTTCTGTCCTCCCACCAGGTCCCACAGTCATTAGGTCCCAGAGAAAATCACACAGAGAGTCTATATTAATGATAAACTGATTGGCTCATTAGCTCAGGCTTCTTATTAGCTCTTATAGCTTATATTAACCCATTATCCTTATCTATGTTAGCCACATGGCTCAGTACCTTTTCTCAGCAGGGCAGGTCACATCCTGCTTCTTCGGTGGTCTGTGCAGGAATCTTGAGAGAGCTTCCTGCTTCCCAGAATTCTCCTATTCTCCTTGCTCCGCCTCTACTTCCTGTCTGGTTGACCCACCTATACATCCTGGGTAATGGCCAATCAGTGTTTATTTAAATTATGATTGACAGAATACAGACAATTCTCCCGCACCATATGTGAATGTGAATTCAGGTGCCCATTATGACCAGTGATATCATATCCGCCTAGACCTATTATGATATTGGGAGTCATATGGATCCTGAGAAACATACTTCCTTCCTCTGCAAGAGCAGTAAGTAGGTTCAACTAGCGAGCCATCTCTCCAGTTTTGCTTTGTGAGTTTTAATTCAAAAAATCTTTATTTAGTTGACAAATAACAAGTACCTTTGATTTCCTGGTCAGGGAGTAAATCATTTTGATAGCTAATAGAGCCTATAATCTCTTTGCATCCAAGCACTTTTCTACCAAGTATTCATTTAAGCTGTTTCTAAACATTCCTATAAGGTCTTTCTCCTAAGCTTATTAAATAAAAGACATGTAAATATGCATGTCTCAATATGTATATGATATATATGATAAAACTTAAAATACCACCCCTTTATATTTTTCAAATTATATGCCTATTTTTTAGTTATATGTTAGAGATTTTACAGAATTATGACTTCATGTTGCTCATGTAGCAATTTAATGTTACTTTCTTTTAATGAATTCCTGATGTTATTTATATGTATTGAATATTTATAAGCCTATCTTGGTAAATTCTTGTTCTTCTACATTGTAATTTGTACCTCAGTACATTCTGATTTCATTTTTTAAATCTCCATCTCTTTGGATGTCAAGCACATCCTATTATAAAGCATATATGAAAGACACATGTCTGAGGTAGAGTTCTAATTTCTGGAAATTATACTTGTTAACATTCTTATCTTGCCTAGAGATGCTTGTCTGCTTAGGGAGTAGAAGACAAACCCAAGTTGTTTCCCATCTAGAGTGAAAGGCATTGTAGTAGTAATTCTCCTCAGGGTAAAAGTACACATTCCATAGAGCCCTGTCTGTCTCTTTTATGAACTACATGAAGTTCTGATACTCTCACTCACTGGAGTTGGACCACTCATGCCATTATTTGCTTTTGGTTTACCCTCTTTTCAGTACTCAATTTTAGCACCTAATCTAAGTTGAGCCATACAGGGGCTCCCTCCTGTGTTCTATTGTTATACTTTCCTTCAATTCTTAGAAGTTTCATGTAAAGGTTTCACAAGATGTTCTATTATTCTTACTCAAAATATATTTCTGAGGGTATTTGTGCATTTTCATATATTGTATAACCTGTCTTTAGTAAGGGTTGCTTAAAAAATGGAGTTGGTATCTAGGATATTCACAATAAAATGGCCCATCTCTTTCTGTGCCATCAGTGAATTTGATGACAGGAAATATTTCCTGTCTTTGGTAGCCTTTACAGCTTCACTTTTTTGGTTATTTGTCAAGAATAATTGTGTCCTTCTGTTTACTTCTCATGCAAACGTGAAGCATGACATCTTTTATTTATCTTGTCAGCTCTGTTGTCCACATAGGGCAGATGTTGGTAAGAGGTTAAGCAGGTGGATAAAATCTGAAGGTTTTGGTACATATGAGGATATCAGCTCTACTGAGCAAAGGAGAGGCATTGAAGGAGGGTTAGTCTTGCTTAATGTTAGTATAAATGGATTTCCAGGATTTTTCTTGTGTCCAGGAAATAAATACTCTGTTGTTTACTGAATATTTTTATTTCATAGTCAATATTAACTGTAGGTTTTTGAGGCACTGTCTTATCTGCAATGTTCCTGAACATGAGGTGGATTAATATTAAATACTGAACTAGTGAAAAAAATTAGAATTATTGGAGAGAAAAACAAAGATAAATGGACATGCACACACACATATGTATATATATATACACACATTAACTTGTAAAATGCAAAATATTGCATTAATATTATTATCAGACTGTCTCCAGGAGACTACTAAGCAATGATAATATTTTTTCTTATGAGATTTGAGTAATGTTTGTGTAACAATAGATATTATAAATCCTAAATGGTTTTAGAAATTTTCATGTATGAATATATATATATATTTTATATATATATATATATATATATATATATATATATATATATATATATATATATATATACATTTTTGTGAAACAGGTTCTCAATATGTAGATTTGGTTGTCATGGAATTCCCTGTGCAAATGAAATAGAGTTTCTCTTACAGGTGATGACTGTTATCCTAAATAGCATATTTATAACCATTTTCATAGGGATTTATAGTAACAGACTGGCCACAAACTCACAGAAATATCCCTGCTACCATCTCTTGAGAGATGAAATTAAATTGTGCATTGCTGTACCTCATCCCTCTGCTCACACTTTTCATGTTAGGTTTGTTTTAGTTTTAAAAGGTCAGTTGTCCCTGTATAAAAAATGATGAGATCAAAATATGTAATGTAGGGTGGAAAGCAAATGAATGTAAATGATATATTTTGTTTACATAGTAGCACATGGAAATCAAGCATTTCTTTAACACATGCTACAAACAACTCCAGGTTATTGTGTGTAAGATATCTACCTTGTGTAGGAGGTCCTTCTGTTTATGTGTTGCTTTCATTAGTTAATGAATAAAGAAACTGCCTTGGCCTTTTGATAGGGAAAAACTTAGGTAGGTGGGGAAAACTGAACTGAATGCTGGGAGAAAGAAAGGCAGAGTCAGAGAGACTCCATGTATCCTCTGCCTGAGACAGACACTGGTTAGAATCTTTCCAGGTAAGTCACTGCCATGTGGTGATATACAGATTAATAGAAATGGGTTATATCAAGATGTGAGAGCTAACCAATAAAAGACTAGAGCTAATGGGCCAAGCAGTAATTTAATTAATACAGTTTCTGTGTGGTTATTTCAAGGCTAAGCAAGTCTGGCAGCCAGGACTAACAAGCGGGTCCTCCTCCTACATCTACTAACTAGATGAAGCTCAGATAGGATGTGCGGGAAGGTGCAAGATTTTTATGGGGAAAACTATGAAGTCAGTCCTTGGACTATCTTGAATTTTTGCATTGGCTGGGTGAAATTTCAAAGAGAGATTCTTTATGATATTCCATTTATCAAATAGAAATAACACCTTAGATGAATGCAGTGACAAGTAACAGACAGCCATATTTTCTTACAGGTGATGGCTGCAATAATAAATAGCATATTTACAACCGTTTTGACTATGGAATTCATCACTGGGAACCTGTTAAATGGATTCGTAGTATTGGTGAATTGTCTGGACTGGGTTCAGAGAAGACAGATCTCTCCAGTGAATCAAATCATCACTGCTCCGACAGTCTTCAGAGTTGCTCAGCTCTGGCTTATAGAAATAAATATTTTGCTTTTTCATATTTACTCAGTCAAAGTGACAGAAACAATACTAAGAGTGACCAGTATTGCCTGGGTTGTGACAAATCATTTTAACCTTTGGCTTTCTACCAAACTCAGCATCTTTTACCTTCTCAAAATAGTTAACTTTTCTAATTCATTTTTTCTTTATCTAAAATGGAGAGTTAGGAAGGTGGTTTCAATAAGCCTGATGTTGTCTCTGGTCCTCTTGGTTTTAAACATCAAAGTCATCAACACCCATATTGATGTGAATGGAAGAAATATGCCTTATAATTTTAGTTTGATGAACTCTACTTTATTTATAAAACATATTTTATCCACTGACGCTATCTTTGCCGTCATCCCCTTTGCTTTGTCACTGGTGGTTTCTTTCCTGCTAATACTCTCTTGGTGGAAACATGAGAAGAGGATGCATCACACTGCCAATGGTTCCAGAGATGCCAACATCAGAGCCCACATTAAAGCCTTGCAAACTGGGATTGCTTTCCTCTCTCTTTACACCATTTTTTAAATTTCCATTGTCATCAATGTCTTCAGCATTGAATCAAAGGAGAATAATACGATTTTTTTTATTTAGATTGTTTACTGGAATAGCTTTTTCTTCATGTCACTCCTTAATCCTGATTTTGGGAAACACTAAGCTGAGAAAAGCTTCCCTTTCTGTGATGTTGTGGTTGAGGTATTGGCCCAAAGATACAGAGTGCTCCATTCTCTATTAA
The DNA here is from genome assembly GCA_004026605.1 of Ondatra zibethicus. Lineage (NCBI taxonomy): Eukaryota > Metazoa > Chordata > Mammalia > Rodentia > Cricetidae > Ondatra > Ondatra zibethicus. Next base: position 22,114 of record PVIU01005247.1, on the reverse strand, counting down.
GTTTCTGGATCATCATATATGTTCTAAAGGAGAGTCAATTACTAAGAAATTCTTTAATGTTTAACTTTCTTTATCTGATAATCTTTTGTCTACAATGTGATCACATTTATAAAAATACATTTGGAATCAGCATTACGCAGACATGTTACAGTCTTATTAGTGCATTTATAAAAAAAAGACACACAGAAAAGCACATCAATGTAGCCCACTTCAAAATGAGATCTTTATAAAATATATTATTACTTTTTATATTAATTTCACTATTTTAATAATTTAAACTGAGGTTCCCAGAAAAAAAACCTCATCTATATCCAAGATTCTACAAAAGCTGATTTATTTATTAGAATTTTTGTTTGTGATCAGTTGGAGTCTAACAGATCCAGAGTAAAGTTACCCTATTTCTCTGTGTCTGATCTAACATCCTCAAAACTAAGAAGAAAAGTCTTTGGAAGATATTCTTAGAAGAACAGGAGCTTTCCCAAACCAAAGCTAAAAAATTGTCATCAAGTAGCACCTAAAACCTACATAGACTATTTTCTTGTTAACTAATTGGTCTACCTGTGGTCTCTACCAATGTATTTGGAAAATAACATGATGTATAACTTTCTTTAAATATCTGATCATTAAAAACTTCTGTACTACCTCAGTGTTGGAACATATTATGTAGACATCCAGAATCCATGTTCCTTGGCTGCAATAATCATATTTGGCTTAATAAACTACTACTTATGCCATATGTGTGTATAGTCATTGTTTCATCCATGATAGTTTTTCAAGATTTTAAATTAACATTCTTAGGAAAGACATATTGTTTTTGCATGTGAGGCATAGCTATTAAGATTCACATTTATAATATTAGATAAATTAAAAACAACTTAATGAAGATGTACCTAATGTTGGTCATTAAAAAATGAAGACTCAAACATGACTTAGAAAGCAATGATCCCAATCTAACATTTCAAATATAAGCCCCAATTTACAAATAAGGTTTAGAAATCCTTCACAGTTCGGAACCAGGTTAATTGATATTTTATATCTTTATTACTATGTTTAATATCATGAATCATAAACACAGCTATAATTGAGAACATATATTTATCATTCAGAAACTCATTGTCTTCCTAATATACTTTTTCAATATTAAGCACACTAATTTCAATTTTAATGCATAAGACCCCAAATCTTGGCCAATAGTAGTCTTCTAACTGAAGTTTTTGATTTTTTTTTATATTTTATGTCATTATGCACCTACATTTTAACAGGTCTGGGAAAATCCACATTAAGACAATAAAAGATATTTTACATAATTTGAGTGATCAATATATATCGTTAACTTTTCCTGCTTGAATAGATTATTGGAATTGCTTGCATAGAAAATTTAGTGGTAAAAAGATGAATAAAACATACATAAATTTTAAATAATTTAAATCTATGGGGATAATAACATGAATGCTCCTATATCTTGTCTTCAAAATTGCTAACTCTCCAGCAAGAGTTCTCTCTCTTTCTTTCCTTCTATCTTCAGTTCTTCCTTCCTTTCTTTTCTCCTTCCTTTCTTCCTTTTCCTTTGTCTCCCTCTCTTTCTAGAAATGAATTATTTATTTAAGCTTATTTTTCAAAAGAAATCCATCAAACTATATCTGGTTTGGCATAGTTCTTCTTTACTGCCTCAATTACTCATGTATGTTATTAAAACAAAAAACCCACTATGTTGTTTCAGTTTGCTTTGTTATAGAGAGCCACTTGGTTGTTCCAGGCATTGAAGCCCCAAAATAATCACACAGAAACTGTATTATTTAAAACACTGCTTGCCCCATTAGCTCTAGCTTCTTATCTGCTAACTCTTACATCTTAATTTAACTCATTTCTATTAGTCTATGCATCATCACAAAGTCGTGGCTTACCAGCAAAGTTTCAGCCGATCTGTCTCCAGTGGAGGCTCCATGGCTTCTCTCTAGCTCTGCCTTTCTCTATCCCAGCATTCAGTTTAGTTTTCCCTGCCTACCTAAGTTCTTCCCAGCTATAGGTCCAAAGCAGTTTCTTTATTCATTAATGGTAATCACAGAATACAGAGGGAAATTACATCATTGCTTTCTTCCTTTTACTTTTATTAGTTCTGTAAGGATATCTTGCAATGTGGTTTAGCTATTCCCATGCCTCAAACCTCAAGGTCCATCTCTCCCTTCCCAACACATCCAATTCTGCCAAGGTCCATTTCTGCTCCATATCCCCTCCCTCTTTACAACTTGTAGAGAGGCCTAATTTCCAATTACAAAATGCTTGGTTGATCTTATAATATTTGTATCACTGTTGGACCAGTGGGCCTATATTACAGTGGGAGTCATTTGCTGATGATCATGTCAGAGGAGTTGCAGATAACAATTGACTTCATGGGATCAGCCCACCAGAAAACAAAATCCCGATAGGAAAGACCCTGAGATCCTTGGCCCCAAATGTTTCTTGCTACTTTTGTGTCTTTGCCTGGTTGCCGTTGCCATTTTTCTCTGGTAACTGGTATAATGTGAATAGGCATGGGAGATACCCACTGCCCTTAATGTAGAATTATAATTTCTTGAAACTATCCTATTCTACTGGATATTTTAGGAAGCTTATACACTAATAAATTTCCATATGACCTTTTCTTAAAATGTGTTTGATGTTAGTTAACTCTCCCTGTATTCCACTTACTACTCTTCCCCCATCCACATTTAACCCTTCTTGTAGCACTATTTCCCTTTAATCCTATATAGCAGTGCATTCTGAGTCTCCTCCATTTGAACCCCACCATCATAGTTTGCTAATTTTTGAAACCTTAAAATCTGGGTGTGAGTTCTAAACTAAAGTGTAGATGTGTGAAATAGTCATTGAAAGAGAAACTGTAAAATGTCTGTGGCAAATTAATTTATGACAGAGTAACTAGTGCTCACATATGTATGCCTGTGGTATTTTTCTTTTGAAGCAGCTGAAGTTGCAATGTTATTTGGTCCATATCATATTTTTATTTATTTTTATTGCTTTATGAATAATATCATTCAAAATTTCCACTTCCTCCCCTCCTCCCATTTTCCTCTTGCTCCTCCACTCCCCCTTTCCCCTCCCCCTCCAGTCTGAGAGAGGGCAGGGTACCCTGCCCTGTGGGAAGTCCAAGGCCCTCCCCCACTCCATCCAGGCTTAGGAAGGTGTGTATCCAAATAGACTAAGCATCTCAAAAAGCCAGTATATGCAGTAGAAACAATTCGCAGTGCCATTATTATTGGCTTCTCAGTCTGCCCCAATTGTCAACCACATTCAGAGGGTCCAGTTTGATCCCATGCTTGTTCAGTCCTACTCCAGCTGGTTATGGTGAGCTCCCATTAGTTCAGGCACACAGTCTCAGTGGGTGAACTAACACCTCGTGGTCCTGACTTCTTTGCTCATATTCTCCATCCTTCTGCTCTTCAACTGGGCCTTAGAAGCTCAGTCCAGTGCTCCGATGTGGGTCTCTGCCTCTATTTCCATCTGTCACCGGATGAAGGTTGCAATGCTTTAAAAAGCTTACTTAGTGGTGTGTGAAGATAATAGCCTGTGCAATCAGCCATTAGCAGAGTGAGATTTTCCTCAAATTTACAGGAAACATCAAGCATCAAGAGGAGAACCATGAATAGAGACACATAAAATCTGTTAGAACACAATGTAACAGAATATGCAATTTGAGTACATAGCTTCAGTGATATTTTTTCAGATATTTAAAGTTTAAATTGTGTATCAAATTTGTTGTGTTTGTCAGTTTGATGATTTAGAAGTAAATGTCTTGTCAAACTATTACATCTACCTTAAGTTTTAAACTTACTCTCTTGTCTTTTTGAAGACAAAACTTGATATCATCTGCACATAAGTACAATGTTACATCTTCCTGACAATTATTTGAGTTATTGGTGTTGATTTATATAATGAGCATTTTGAATGTTCAAAATGCTACGTATTTGGTGTAAGCTGGCATTGTTTGTGAATTGAGAACATGCTAATGCTTCAGAAGAAAGGATAATGCTATTTCTAGCTTTGGGATAAAGTTTATAAAATTATCTCTACAGGAAATCTTTCTTGTGTTTTCTGATAAAATGTGCTAAAAGTATTTAGTATGTACTGTTATTCTTCTGTTACATTAAAATAATTATACAAGCAAATATGTCACATTATGTACTGTGTTTTCTGTGCCTCATGTGATTTTCACATACAAGAACCTATAATAAAACTGTTACAAAAACATGACAAACTGCAATGGTTAGTGCTAATTGGCAACTTATTAGACTATAGAGTCACCAGGAGATGAGCTTCTCGGGCCACCTGAAGCAGTTTATCTAAGTGTCTATAGGGAATGATCTTGAGCGTATTCACTGAAGTGGGAATATTGCTTATTCTGATCCCAACTTAGGACCTTGGGCTAGAACTACATACATGGAGAAAAGAGCCTGAGAAACACCAAGCATTCTTGTCCCCCTGCTTCCTGACTGTGGACGTAATGTGACTTCAAGCTTTTGCAGTCCTGATTTCTCTGCCATTGAACTGTAAGCCAAAATAAGCCTGTTTTCTGTAACTTCCTTTTTCAGTGTATTTTTATCACAGAAATGAACCAAGAAAAAATAAAAATATTGACAACAATGAAAATAATCTATTATTATAGTTTCCAAACTCTATATTCAGTTTAACTAAAACTTCATAGCATATTTTCATTTGCGTATATTTCATTGAAACTGAAGCTATCAGAGGCATACTGAAACTTAAAATACATATGTCAGAAATCAACTATTGAAAGTATGGAGTAAATATTATCAAATTATACTCCATACAACAGGGGAATCAAACTTCCAAGGCGGCTCTGGAGGGAGAATAATATAATTTGGAATTCTTGGCTATAATTATGACCAAAAACTGGATCAGTTAATATGATTGTCAAAAATACTCGTGCTTTTTCCACTCCCTCCAAATCATTGTAAATGTTGTTAAAGGTCTTATTTCAGATTTTCTCTCATAGACTGAACTGTTTGAACTCCATGCAAAACAATGCAAATTAAACCCAACAAACAAAAGATGCAATTGAGTCTCTTTCACATTCTGATTGAGTTAGAGGGAAGGACATGCAATTGAAATTGTCAGGAGAAGACTCCTAGTCCAATAGGGACTTAAAGATATAGGAATTAAATCATAATGGTTTGTGCTTTGAGGAAGACCATGTAAGCTCAAAGGAAATGCTTCCTGATCAAACAACCTGACAACAAGCCAGTGAGAGACCCAGATAAACCAGAAAAGCCAACAATCCAGAAAACTACCACGTGGAACCTTGACCTTGGATTTCTAACCTTCAGAACCGTGAGAAAAATAATTTCTATTGTTTGAGCCCTTTGGTATTTTGTTATAGTTTCCCAACACATTAATATGAAGATAGAAATCTAAATGGAAAACAGTAATGTCAAATACATAAGCCCTGTTACTAATGAGAATAAAATATTTACTTGCACCTATAGGATTTGATTGTTTCATAAAGGTCTGTAAACATGCTGAAGCTTGTGCTTTGGTTGAGAGGAGACAGGGGTGCAATTTGGATGTGATTAGTAGGAGGACTGTCAGATATACTAGCAAGTTTGTGATACTTACAGAATAAATAAGAATAGTAAACTCTTTAAGAGAGAGCTGGGGTCTCTTAGTTGGTCCATCAATCTAAGAAGAAGCAGAGAAGGATAACTGCTGATAATACGAGAAGGCATAAGCAGGGCTTTGACTTTTCCCTGTAAGGCTCACAACAGAAATCAACTTTCCTATGTACCTTTCCAATCCTTTCATTTTCAGAATACAATGTATCTTTGAACACTGTCTTACAAGCCTAGTCCATACTCCAATAAATCTGACTTTGTCAAGAACATCAGTGAATCTCTGTTGCCAACTCATAGTTGTATTACCTGTCAGTGTCATGGATTAAGTTTTTGTGTTTTCTAGGAACATTTTTTGTGCTTTATATCATTGTCCATTTAGCACTTCTCACTCTCTACTAAACTTTCACTCTTCTCTAAAAAGAAAATATTAGAGACCGTAAAGTTTCAGTTTTATAAACTTATCCATTACAGTAATGTTGCTTGTGAGCTCATATGTTGTCTGTATGGTGAACACAGCTAAACAGATGCCATAAATTGTAAATACCTTAACTAAGAAGAATGCAAACTTTATAGATATTCATTTATCAAATATGTTTTAATTCATGCTACTTCTGCAGGAAAATTAAAACAATTTAAGGTTGGACTACAATGATAACATTCACCATGATTTAGTGTCGAGACTATATTGTCTTTTATGCTCCTATGGTACACTTTTATTCTAGGGTAGAGGTTGAAACATGTCCCCCCAGTTATGCCAAGAATATACAGTATGTCAAAATGAAATGGATATGCTTGTGTCTCCATCTTAGTATCTCATCTTTTCATGTGATCTTGATTAACGAGCTGCTTCACTTCAGTGACTTCTTCTGGGAGCTACAATAGATTTTACTACTTTCCATGTAAAAAGGAAGCATTACCCAAAGTTTAGCAAATATTCACATTTATCACTATATAGTTTAGTGTGGAAACACATTGAAACAATTTCTTATGAATTGCAATAAATTTGGGAGCTCAATGTATGATAAATATTGAATAAATTAAAAAATATCAATGAAGTGAAAGATGAATATTTAGATCTCAGATAATTGTATGGTTATAATTGAATATGTACAGATGTTTTCTGTTGTGGGTTATAAAGTTTTATTCTTAATATTATGTACTTAAGCAATAATGTTCTACAAGAAGTTATTAGTAAGTAATAATTTGTAGAAGAGCTTTAATGACAAGCCCTTAGAGTCTTAATCTGAACTACTGAAAATATCTTCAATATTAAAGAACTCTTGTTTCCTGAGATTCTTGTTACTTTCTATAGGTCTTAGAGTGTTTTGATTATTTCTCTTCCATAACTCTTAGATTTGATTATTTCTTCCCATAGAAAGAAAAAAAAACTAGAAAACCAATGCAAATCAACATGTCTCTATTTATATTTCAGTGTCTGAGATGACAGTATTTCCTTCATCATCAGTAGCAGTAGACTCCAGTCTACCACAGGACACACAGAATCTGGATATAACTCAGTGGAACCGTGTCAAAAGTTATACTTTAATATATGCAACTATGATTACCTGTATTGGTAAATCTTGGTGATTTTTTATTTATTATTTTCTTAGGAATTATAGAAAGATGTTATGAATTTCTTTAAAAACACTTAAAGTGAACACATTAACAAATATTCTTCAGTGACTACAGAAATCAGGATATTCTCTTATGGACAATGGATGTTGCCATACAGATCATATGTGCAGCTACTGTCACTGTTGAACTCATAATTGGAAGTGCTGCAAATGGATTCATAGTTTTGGTGAACATCATAGACTGGGCCAAGAGGAGGAAGACTTCTTCAGTGGATCAGATCCTCACTGCTTTGGCAATCTCCAGAATAAATATGCTGTGGTCTATATTTATTATTACATTAATATCTTTTCTTTATCCAGATTTAGAAATGACTGTGAAAATGGTAAGAATAAAAAATAACACCTGGGTTATTGCAAATCATTTTAGTATTTGGTTGGCTACCACCCTCAGCATATTTTATTTTCTCAAGATAGCCAATTTTTCTAATTATATTTTTCTCTACCTAAGGTGGAGATTTAAAAAGGTGATTTCTGTGACATTGATGCTGTCTCTGCTCTTCTTGTTTGTAAATATTTTAGCAATGAACATACATATTGATGTTTGGACAGATAAAGTCAAAAGAAATCTCTCTTACAGTTCCACATCAAAGAATTGCATACAATTTTACAGACTTATATATTTAATCAATACAATGTTCACATTCATCCCCTTCACTGTGACTCTGATTATTTTTACCCTGCTCATCTTTTCCCTGTGGAGACACCTGAAGAACATGTGGCACAGCATCAAAGACACCAGAGACCCCAGCACCATGGCCCACATAAACGCCTTGCAAACGGTGGTCACCTTTCTCCTCTTCTATGCAGTTTTCTTTATCTCTCTTGCCACACAAGTTTGGGTATCACAGTTTCTAGAGAAAAGAAGTTTGCTTTTTGCAGCATTTATAATTACTTTTCCTTCAATCCACTCATGTGCTCTGATTCTGAGAAATAGAAAACTGAGGCAAGCCTCTCTCTTGGTGGTGTGGTGGCTTAGATGCAGGTCCAAATATGTAGAACCCCTTTCCCCCTAATACACTTTGGTAATGATTTTTAATAATGAAAGAAGAAATTGCTTTGTTAAAAAATTCTTTTTTATTAGCAATTTATATTTTGAGTTTTGTTTTGAACTTATAGAAGCATTTTTAGAGCAGAAGACTGATCATTTCACAATTCTATGTTTTACCAAAATATAGCCTTGTTACAGTTATATTAGAAGAAAAAAATGGGAAGAGTAGATAGAAATATGGAAAGCTGTTATAATTCATTATAATTCAATATTTAGGAAAAAATAATAGGCTCTAATAAATTTAAATACATTTTTCTACTGTGAATGATAGATTCTTATAATCCTATTTCTAGTCATGTGCTTTCTAAACAAAACTGGAAACTGACTTTATGCAAATTAATGACCTGTTTGTTTTTTAAAGTGATACCTATGATAATATCTTATCCTGACACTAATACTATATTATTTTAATAAAATGCTGATTGGCCAGTAGCCAGGCAGGAAGTGTAGGCAGGGTGACCAGGTAGGAAGTAGAGTTGGGGCAACTAGACAGGAAGTATAGTTGGGGCTAGGAGAACAGGAGAAATCTGGGAAAAAGAAAGGCTTAGTCTGCAACTGTCACCCAGATGCAGAGGAAGCAAGATGAGAATGCCTCGCTGAAAAGATACCAAGCCATATGGCTAATGCAGACAAGAATTATGGGCTAATATAAGTTATAAGAGTTAATAAGAAGCCTGAGCTAATAGGCCAACCAGTTTATGATTAATGTAGACCTCTGTGTGTTTCTTTGGGACTGAATGGCTGCGGGACTGGGTGGGACAGAAACTTCTGTCAACAAGATGGCACCCAATGCATTTACATAAAACCTGAGAGAGCTTGGGAAGTAATTCTAGACAAAAAGGAGAAGAGTTAAGCATGGCTTCTTGGTAGCAGCAGTTGCTCATGTGCGCTCTGTTTGCTAGAGGCAAGCACGTCTCATTTAAGATAGGCTTCCTAACTCAGCTTTAGCTGCTAAAACCTTGCAGCTGTTTAAAGAGGACCTGCCAGTAAACATTTAAACGGTATTTATGAATAGTCAACAGCTTTCTCCTTGGTGGTGGCAGGGACTTTGAAATGCCATAGAGTTGTAGTAATAAAGATGGCTCTGGCTAGTACTTCAACCATGAAGCTATACTCTCAGAAAGCTAAGGAATGGGATGGATTCAGTCGTCAAAGCCATGACTTTAATCCTAGCCATATCACTTAGCAAAGACTCATGTAGTCAGAAAAAGAGAGCTATAGAGTAAAGATAACTTCAAAGTGAAGAAAACCTCTAAATGGTTTACAGTGTTTTTAAAAATATATGTAGGCTTGGAAGAGAAAAGAAAAAGGATAAGATCCTTAAAATAAAAAAGAAAGAAAAAGAGTAGTTGGGTATGGTAGCACACAACTTTAATCCCAACACTTGGGAGGCAGAGGCAGCTGGATCTCTGGAAGTTCAAGGACAACCTGGTCTACAGGGTAAGTTCAGGACAACCAAATATACACAGAGAAACCTAGTCTCAAAAATCCAAAAATTAAAAGTAAAAATAAAAGAAATAGAATTTAAAATAAAGGCACATAAAGATGGAAAAGACACAGAGAATCTGGATACTGTATGTTGTTATGTTCTCTTTGAATTGTTTGAATGCTGAGGAAGGAGCAACAGCTGCTAAAAGACATTTGATTATAAATGTTGCTGGATTAATCCAACATACATATTTTAAAAATGCTTTGACTTCAAAATTTAATCAAAAGATATGTTACTTTGGAGAAAAGATTTTGTTTTTGTTTCCACAGGAAATGAGAGGCTGTCGATTCATTCCAGGTTAAGAAAAATCAGGTTTGATCAAGGAAGACCCCCTGAAGAATCTCATATAGGAATGGATGGCCCAGATAATCAAATATTTCAGAGGACCTCTATGGAGTTTCCTCTGAGTTCTATATCCAGAACAGTTTCAAGACTGCTAACTGGGATGATCAAGCCTCACAGAATATTCCAGTCAGTACTTGACCATAATTCAAAATTTTATTTAGGTGCCCATAAGATGATCTGTGCCCCCAAAGAGCAGAAAGTAGCCTGGAAAACTATGGCCACATTCCCCCAAAAATGGATTATGGATTTTTTCTTTGTTTAGAGTATTGGTTACAAGTTGTTATGGATAATGGTCAGGAAGAAAGCTAAACAAAGATTATTAAATTCAGAGTTCTTGTTTTGAAAAAAAAAAGGTGGTAAAGTGCTGTGGGACAATGGTCTTTTATCCTATCACTGATATTGTATTGTTTTAATAAAATGCTGATTGGCCAGTAGCCAGGCAAGAAGTATGGGTGGAGCGGCCAGGCAGGAAGTAGAAGTGGGGCAATGAAAACAGGAGAATTCTGAGAAGAGGAAAGTGCAGTCTGCAGTCGTCACCCAGATGCAGAGTAAGCAAGATGAGAATGCCTCGCTGATAAAAGTGTCAAGATGAGAATGCCTCACTGATAAAGGTGTCAAGCCACATGGCTAACATAGACAGGAATTATGGGCTAATTTAAGATGGGGGATGAAAGGAATTCTACTCTTTCTCCTCAGAAGATCCCTAATCAGATAGCAAGTAAGAGATTTGTTAAGAAATGTGTTCTTCCATTAAACAATGACAGTCTGTTGATGTATCAACCACAAAAAAAAATGCACTTGATTATACCCTAAGATTGTAAGCAAAAGAAATCAAGGTCAAGATCTGGAAGCAAGAAGAAAATGCTGACATTACCTCATGGTGCTGACAAGGTTTACATTCTTCGATGCAGGTTTTTTGGCCCAGTCTTTTGGGGACCATTGTCTGTTCAGGAAAACTGGATTAAGCACTTTCAATGACACATTGTAAACGCTAATATTCCGTGGACTGGAGCTGACATGGTGGAAGTCACATCACTTCTTAAAAAGCCTGCCTCCATTACAGAAACTTCATTTTCTTTATTAATGGCAGAAGAAGCTTCATAGATCCAGAAGTCCTTTTAAAAAGCAAATTTAATTGGATGTAAATTTAAAATTTTCTTCTAAGCCATACCCATATATAAATGCTAAAGTAGGAACAATGGGGAACATGAACTACAGTGACATCAGAGCATCTGAGTACTTGAGACAGTGAGTAGTCTATATATATATATATTTTTTTTTTATGTAGGGTGGAAATGTGTTTTTAAGGGTTACTAAGTTTTGATGGCTGAGTTTACTCAAAGGTCTTACATCTGAGAGCCATTTGTAAAGTGTTGCACATGAATTTTCAGACAGACATACTGAATGATGTCTGAAAACTCTCTATGATAACATACAGAGTTATGTTCTCTGCAGTGTTACCAGAATCAAGACTCTGTTTTTCCCCCCCACACTCATATAGAAAACCAAGATATTATATTTGGTTGGTATGTATTTAGTATTTTGTATAATACCAGTAACTGCTAACTAAATTTACTCAATTTAGGGCATTAAATATCATATACTTCATAGTTTAAGACTGTTCACCCAGACAGGGCAGAGTACTATCTTTCCAGATGTATAAGTGTGCTTTTTTGACTTCAGATGGAAACTGATATATAAGTGTTTATATTTTTTAAATCACATAGAACATTGTTTTTTTATATACTAAAAAGTTGGAGGGAGATTTATTTAAACAAGTATTTCTAAAAGAAACATGTACATAGTCCTGGAAATTACCTGCGGTAAGGAAGAATTCTTACTCCAGTTGCATTTCTCAGACAATGAAGTGGTACGTCCATGCTACCTCCTAATTTGTCAACAAAGATGCTATTACCCTTTCAATTTTTGTATCATAATAGATTTTAAAAATCTAATATTCTTTATTGCAAGACATACTTTTGTTAATAGACTTGTTTCTTTGTAATGTTTTATGTACAGTTTGACATGCTTACAGACAGGGTTGTCTATGTAACATTGGAGAAAAGTGATTAATAAACAAGGCTCACTATACAATTTAGAATAGACTTTCTCATTCATATTATCTTCCAAATTTGATCAGTTAGCAAAACTATTAGAACACAAAATATTTCTACATATGATGAGAATGTTTACAATTTCAATCTTAGAGCTTGTTTTGGATGTGATGAAAATTGTGTAACACTATGCTCATGCTAAGGGCTGACATATGGAATACTGAAATAAATGGGCTGTAAGGAGTAGAAAAAAAAGATGTAAGAAAAAGTTAATGAGAAGCCTGAGCTAGTAGGCCAACCAGTTTATAATTAATAATAGGCCTCTGTGTATTTCTTTGGGACTGAGCAGCTGCAGGTCCGGGCAGGACAGAAACCTCTGTCAGAAGATCCTGTTGTTAGCTTTTGCTCTGCTGTCAATCTTTTTTCCTGATGCCCAGCATTCACTGTTGATGAAAAAAAAGAGTTGTCTGACATTAATTCAATAGCTGTTTTACCTCTCTTTCTCTGGCAAAGATTCTCAGTGTTGCCATTACCAAAGCAGACTCATTTACCTTCTGTGATATATAACAGTTATTGAAAGAATAAATTTTGCTAGAAATAATTTCCTAGAAATAATTCACATGACAGCTCAGAATGTAGAGATGGGAATTTGGTCTCAGATCTTTCTCACCAGGAACAGGGTTTAATGTGCTTGTAAAATGAAGAAGTACAGTGATCTATAAGGTGAGGAAAGAAAATAAGAAACAGGAGATATGAATAGTTTTTCTTCTCATATGTTATCAAGTTTCTTAGCTATTCATTGGATGTGAGCTCAGAAAAACCAGTGGTATTTGCATAATTTGTAGGTGGAACTTGAAGCCTGTGGTGCAAAAAATCACACTGGATACTTGCAAAGCCCTGAGTGAGGGTAGATATGGATATGGCTAACTCAAAATTCATTAAAAACTGCGTAAACACTTTTAATCATTAGTTACCATATACTGGAGTGCCACATGTAACACAATTTATACTGTTTACCTTTGATATGTTTTAAGTCAATTATGAAGTAAGAGAAGCAAATAAAACCACAAGGTTCTCTTTATCTGTTCTACTTCTACCCTCTACAAATGTCTCCAGTGGTATAGGTAACAACATCTATAGATCCTCGTATTAACAACTACATTTTTTTCAGTCTTTGGATAATGTAGTAAAGGTGACACATTAGTATAATACAATGTAGTATGTTTTGGTTCCAAACTTTTATGAGGCCCAGTGAACACTCTGACATGTGAGTGATGGGAAACAATGCTGTAGTATGGAATTCTAAGGCAGACAAAATAGAAGGATAACCCAGTTTTCATAAGGTGTTGACAAACAAAGCAAGCAATGTTAGTGTCATCTGTAGACCTATATGAGATTAGTCTCAGTATTGTTTGCCCTCCGTGTGACTTGGGTGTACTCATGCTCTGTACTTATGGTGTGTTATTAAGAACACGTGGCTTTTATAGGATCACTGGTACTTGTGTGTAGAAGTATCCTACACATCATTTCATTTTCTCCTCTTGCAGATTTTTTTCCTTTTCTCAGACATAGGGTACTCTGTTGTTGAAGAGGATATGGACCTACACTAACACAGCAGGGGTATGGTCTCCTCTGACGGTCATGCCAGAAGCATGCACAGTATCCTTGTCATTAAATCCAGTTCATTCTAGCCTAAAGGGAAAGGGTTGATTCACATATGAGGTAACTACAGAGACACAGAAGATATTAATTCCATATACCTCTCCACAGAGGCAGATAATGGGAGCATTTATAAACCAAACAAGGATGGTAGTTTAGGGCATCAATTTGTCAGATTTTACTCAAGCCACAAAGCATCTTCTTTCCTTCTTTCCCACATTCAACCCTATGCTGTCTATTCAAGAAATATTTTATGCCTTAATTTTGAGTTCTAGTAACTGAGAATTGAGGGATAATCTAGAGTGTAGACTTACTATTGTCTACTTCTTGAGTCATTCATGTTCTTATGTACATCAATTTTGGCTGACTTTCAAGGGACATGACATGCAGTTTGACAGAATCACACACTAAGAAGAGAGACCCTATTTTTGTATTAATGTTATATTCCCAGTAAAGATTCTCAGAAAGAGTATTTTTTTTTCTGGTGAAAATGGTTGGCTTATCCTTTGGTAGTCTGGTTTCTATAACTCTTACTCATTAACAACAGAAAAGAAACAAGTTCAGAGTTTTATTTTCTGCTATATACAGTACTAACATCTTTCTTTATAGGCAAGGGAACAACGTGAAATCTTAGTGATGATGAATCTATGTGTTTCAATTATATATCCAGAAATAAGTAAGCAAGTACAAATCTAGTAAATCCACATTGGAAAGCATGTGATTCAACAATCTAGGAATCATCAGTTACTTGACTACCTGGGTTTTCTTTGATTCTCATATAATAGGGTCAGTTCAAAATCCCTTGTCAAGACATGTCCCTTTCTCTGTCACTGTTAGCTAGAGAATGGTATACCAAATGAGCACATGCTGAATTTTCTTATGACACATTTGATGTTCCTTTGTCTAAGGAACTGAGATTTGTTTATGGCAATACCAGCATTGCCCTAGTATAAAGATGTGGTTTAGGGATTTGAATGACGATTTCAGAGATGAACTTCAGTACTTAGTTTCAATGTGTTCTCTAAGCACACATCCACTATAATTTATACTTTCATACTTTAACTGCCTTAGCATCTTTCTGATATAAGGCATTTCAAGACATTTGGATTCACATTTTTCCTCACCATAGCTTTTACGGTCTGAGATATGTCAACATTTCATGCCCATTTCCTTTTTTACTATCTATGAGGATTATGGTTCATACATTTTTCTTGGTTAAGTAGTTAACCTTGAATTACTTCATGTTTGGTCAATTATTTTTCAGATGTGGAAGAACAATTGCCTTTTGATATGTATCCTCTATCTTAAACCGAGAACACATTATCTTTTATTGAGCTTGAGGCATTCTCTGTTGGTTATAGAGCAGGTTAGGGTGGGAGGTAAGGGGATGTGAATAAAATCTGAAGGTCTTTGGAACTGTTCAAGGAATTTGTCTTATTGGCCAAAGGAGAAATAAAGATTAAATATTTTGATGTAAGGATGAGTTCCTTCTTCCCAGTGTCTGATCCAAGTGATAACAATAGTTTTCAACTAGTTTTCATGTGTAAAGGAAAAATTCTTCCAAGATTTTACAGATTACATCAGTAATACTGTATTGTTAACACAGAAGCTCTCTCTCTTCTTTTCTTCTTTTATGCTTGCATATTTTATTTTTCAAATGTCTCATGTAGTCCAGGATGACCTCAAATTACCTACATAGTCAAGAATGACCTTGAAATCTTGATCTTCCCACCTCCACTTCCTAGGTGTTGGGATTATTAACTGTAATTATGATACTAAGAATGTGTTAAATGCATGACAAATATTGAATAAATAGAAACCATATACTACTGAACTGGAAAATTAAGGAGATTTAGATCCAAATAATTGTGTGTGTGATTGTAAATGAAATGTAAGTATTCTTTTTATTATAAAATGTTCAAAGGTTATTGATCCACATGAAATTATTAGATATCTGATACCTTATAGGAGCTACTTTGACCAACATAAGCACAAATATCTCTGCAATCTTAATTTAAACTTGTTAGAACATCCTCAGGAATTAAGAGATATCCTACAACCATATCAGATTCCTTCTGCTTTTTAGAGGCTATAAGAAGATTTTATCCAAAATTCAAGTTATTAGTATAAAACATGCAGTGAAGACAAAACCAAAAATTCAATA
This sequence comes from Ondatra zibethicus, assembly GCA_004026605.1. Taxonomy (NCBI): domain Eukaryota; kingdom Metazoa; phylum Chordata; class Mammalia; order Rodentia; family Cricetidae; genus Ondatra; species Ondatra zibethicus. The sequence goes on along the minus strand of PVIU01005247.1, from coordinate 6,094 downwards.
CAAGTAAATGTGTCTTTATTGGTATATTAGTCTATGAGAATTCAACATTTACTTCATTTTCAGTTACACCTACTTCTACTGTAGTACAGGCACCAGGAAGAAACACAGCTGGACTGTGCTAGAAATGCATTCACAACAGAATTTCTCCATTTTGGAAAATCAGGTGCTTGTTTGTGTGTTGCTAGATTAGGAGATTTAAAAAGTGAGAATGTTATCAGATTTTAAAAGACATATAGACTTAGCATTATAAATGAGTGCACTAACAAAAATATTTCAGTGAATGTAGACATCAATACACTTTCTTATAGGCCAAATAGATCATAACTATAGCCATTTACATTGTGGTCTCTGTAATTGGGAATATTGGGAATGTATTTATATTCTTGGTGAACTGCATGTATTGGATCAACATAAGAAAGGTCTCTGCAGTGGATCAAATCCTCACTGCTTAAGAGCTTTCCAGAATTAATGTGCTTTGGACTAGATAATTATATTATTATCCTCATTGTACCAAGATTTAGTGATAGCCATAAAATTGGTAACAGTGACTAATTTCAACTGGACAGTAGCATCTTTTATTTTCTTAAGATAGCAAATTTTCCCCATTTTGCTTTTCTCTACCGAAAGGAAGCATTAACAAGGTCATTTTAACAACATTGTTCGTGTATCTTGTTTTAAAATATTTTAATGATGAACACACATACTAAAATTATGATTGATGAACTCAAAAGGAATCTGTCTTATAGTTCCAGATTAAAGACAATTGCATAGGCATCCGAGTTCTCTTATTAATGAACATTATGTTTGTGTTACTACCATATACTGTGTCTTTTCTTGTTGTTATTGTTAATCTTCACCCTGTGGAAGAATCTGAAGAAGATGTAGGACTTTTTCCAAGGACGCAGAGATGCCATTTTCTCAAATGCAGAATGGTATTCTACTCCCATTGCTATGGGTGTTTTTAGTTTTGCAGTGAAGAACAATGGAACTTGCATAACTCTACTAGGAATGGGCAATTTAAATTTGGAAATATACTTCAGTTTACTTTGTTGCTTTCTGGCACGAACCAGAGACCATTTTAATTTTATGCTTTGATTCTAGTGTATGACCATTGGCTTATTGAGTACTCCACTGAGAGATGTGTGTTCACATTTGATGCTATGTCATTGGGTATTAGCATTATTTTATGGTTTTTATAGAAACAAAATTTAGAGTAACTTTTCAGTTAATTATGACAGAACACAATTTATATGGTCTTTTGTTCTATAGGAATATTATTAGCATTGATATTATGGTAGAAATAAAAGGGCAATGAACTGCACAAAGTTTTTAAAATCATTTTTAAAAATGTATGTTGAGTAATTGATACAAACAGAAACTTAGTGCTTCGTGCCTCACTGCTCTTAAATTTTCAGTATGATGCAATCTTTTACCTTTTAAATATTGAATAATTGTTTGCTCTTATTTTATTTTAACAAAGAAATCACTTTACAATGTGTGGTTGTATTTCAGCAGACATCTTTACTGAATTCATTTATTCACCTATTGATTGATCATTCATTCACCTATTGAATGATTGAAAAAGTGTATGCTGACCATATTTTCGAAAGACATTTTAATACACAATAGATTTTTCAAAATGAAAAATTTCACATTATTTATATAAATATATGTAATTGCACACCTATATTATACCTAATATATGTATATGTATGGACTGGAATGTGCAAGGATTCTGTCTGTCTGTCTTTCTGTCTGCATTCTAAAGTGAAAGCCAGATACTTTTCTAAATTCTCACAAGAAATTTGTATATTGAATTCACTCTCTTGTCTCTATAAACAAGAAATCTTATAAGTAACATTTAATTATTTATACTGATTAATCTTCTTTCTTTTAATTATTTATAACTTTAATATTCATATTAGCTTTATAATAAAATAAATGAAACTTATGTTAAAATAGCTATACTAATACCTGATATGGTAATAAATGAAATGTTTCTTAGTGAGCCACTTGTGGCTGTCATACCAGTTTAATATTGAGATAAATAGTTTGAAATTATCTTTACATGTATTAATTTCTTTCTTATTTTTATAGTAAGAACTATGTTATAGTTTTAAAGTGCATATCATTATTTACTAAGATAATTCTATACTTTTCTCTTTTCTAATAAATATAATAATATTAGTAGTGATGTGAACATTATATATAAAGTATTGTTGTGGCCAGTGAGATGCCATGGGGTGTGAAAGCATCTGCTGTCAAACGTGATAATTTGAGTTTTATCCTTGGGGTCTTACTGTGGAGGGAGAAGGTTGATTTCCCTAAATATACATGCACACACACACACTCACACACATGCTTGTATTCATACACACACAAATAACTGATAATAAATAAAGGCAATTTTGAAGTTACTGAAATGGAAGACAAAGAGGATTCAAATCCAAAGAAATGTTTTGGTGTGTGTGTGTGTGTGTGTGTGTGTGTGTGTATGTGTGTATAATGTTATACCTAGCCCATTATGTGCCACAGGGAAGGAGAGAGACCACACTTTTGTGGAACCTTGTTTCTCTTGACAGCCATGAGTAGGGCCACAAGTGGTGTGTATCAACATAAAAATCACAAACATTTGTTGCCAAGTTACAGTTACATTTTCACTAATCAGAATTCAAAGATTAGGGACTTTCCTTGTGTGTTCCGTCACTGTCAACCAACATATAATGCAAGTTCTTATGTCCAACCCATCAGATTCATTTGTTCTTTCTGTTGTTCGGAGCGTCATCCATAATATTTCTAGAGAACTAAATATGCATATGATGGTTTTTATGGTTTAGGGAGGAGGATGGTCATCCATTGGAAAGGTCTCAGGTACCTTAGGGCTTGGGAGCCTGAACTGTGTTTTACCCTACAGGTAAAATGGAGTCTGAAGTCATAATGACAGTGGTTAGGCCAAGGTGCTTTTGCCTGTTTTTTTTTTTTCAGTGAAAAGTAGTATTCTCATTGTCAAGTGTCCAAAGTCTAATTATCTGCTTATATTCTTATGTAACTTCAGTTTATAGGTGACGCTCTGTACACATAGGCAGGAATCTCTCTAAGGTCTGAATTTGCTCTGTTTACAACATTCTTGGAACTAACACTACCAGATTTTGAATGGCCGTTGCCTGGAACTCAAGTGTCATTAGAAAATATGTAAATATGGCAAAAGCAGAAGGGCAATGTAAATTGACATGTCTTTATCTGCAAGTTGCAGGTTAGTGTCTGGGATTTCAGCATTTCCTTCATTTTAATTTACAGCTGCAGTTACTGTAGGATAGAGAGTTCCTGGATAAAACACTGCTGGACTGTGTCAGAAATGCAAAGCTTTTATGAGGACAGTTTTTCCACACTGGAAAATTTCATCCTTTGTGATTGTTATTTTATTGCAAGTTTTTAAACATATGTTATAGTTTTTAAAAATAACACATCACAGAATTTCAAGAGTGTGTTAGCAAATATGCATCAGTGACTTTTAAATTTAGGGTCTTTTCTTACAAATAATGGATGGCACCATATAGAACACACTTATATTTATAGTTGTTGACGTCATAATAGAATGCTTTGGAAATTGATTCATAGCTCTGATGACCTACACTGCCTAGGTCAGGAGAAAAAAAGGTCTCTGCAGTGGATCAGATCCTAACTGTGTGAGCCATCTCCAGAACTGATCAGCTGTGGTCAGTATTCATAATTATATCAATAACTTTAGTATTTCCAGATTTATTGATGGCTGGAAAGTTGGTAAGATTGATTAAGTTTTCCTATATTGTTTTAAATCATTTTAGTATGTGGCTAGCTACCAGCCACAATGTCTTTTTTTTTTCTCAAGATAGCAAAATTTTCTTATTCTGTTTTTTTCTACCTAAAATGGAGGGTTAAGAAGTCAGTTTCAGGGACATTACATTGTTGATGTCTCTGGTTCTCCTTTTAAATATCTAAGTGATAAAAACACATTGATATCCAGACCAACTAGTTAAAAATAGTTTCATGGTTCCAGATCAATGCATTTTTTACAGGTTTCCTTTATTAGTCAACATCACACTTATATTCATATCTTTTTCTATGTCCCTGACAGACTTCTTTCTGCTAATTTTCTTCCAGTGCAAGTATCTGAAGAAGATGCAGCTCAAAGCTAAGGGATCCAGAGATGCCAGTGTAACACACATCAAAGCTTTGCAAACTATGGACTGTGGCTCGCATCCTCCTGTACCTCATTTTCATTCTTTTTTTTTCCATGCAGCTTTGGACAACTGTGATTCAGGATAGATTTACAGTTTGTTTGACCTGGACAATATAATTGCTTTTCCTTCAATCTAGTCTTGTGTCCTGACTCTTGGAAACGTCACTTGGCTGTGGCTTACTGGGTAAAACCTCCAGCCTCTGTATCCAGCGATGACTGCATGGTTTCTCTCTGACCCCACCTTCCTTCTACCTTGCTATAGGCCAAGCCAGTTTCTTTATTCATTAACCAATAAAAGCAACACATAGTCAGGAGGACCTCCCACACCAGAGATGGGCTTCCCATTGACGTTGTGTTGCCCGATATACACAATTTAACACTGTGAAATATTAGGGTCCCTGACATACCTGGGTAGTAATATTATATAATGTAAATAAAAGTCACTTTATAAAAAATACTTGTTCATCATTGTGCACGTTTTAAGTATTCATCTATTCTATGTTAATTTGTTTATAATTTAGTCTGGAAAAAAACATTCTAAATGTACTACAACTCTATAAGAAGATATACAAGTATAGGTATTAATATAATCTTACAAAATTAGGTATGAATTCAAGCTATTTATATAGTAGTTAACATAATTTTAGTGACATTCAGAAATGCATTTGAGATTTTTAATTTATTTTATTCTAATAGGAAAAGAGAGAAAATATATGAATATGAGCTATAATAAGTATATAACTGTGCAGTATATGTAAATATATAATTTCAAATATAGGATCATAGGCATAATTTCAGTTAAGAAATGAGGAACTACAAATAGAAATCTTTTCTAGAAAATTATCTTAGAAGTACGCGATGTTTTACTCAAGTTCCTTTATGTGTGCTAATTGCTTCACAATGAAGAACTATTATGAGTAAGTGATTTGCATCTGGAAACATATCCCATTTCCCTTATGCATCAGGGTTCGTCTTTTTCTTACTGAAAATAGCTTCTTATCCTATGCAATATGTCCCACCCACAATTTCTTCTAACTTCTTTTCTGTTAGCTCCCCCATCCCTATTCCCCTTACCCCATATCCATTCTCCTTCCATTTACACTTCAGAAATGAGCAGGCCTCCAAGAGATGACTGTCAATCAAGGTAAGACAAGCTAAATAAGAAAAGGTGAAAGCCCTCATATTAAGGCTGGATAAGGCAACCCAATAGGAGGAAAAGAGTCTCAAATTCCGGGAAGACTCAGAGATCCACCAACTCCTACAGTTAGGAGTCTCACAAAACATCAAGTAATAACATACTCAGAGGGCCCAGTGCAGATGCACACAGGCCTCATGTTTGCCATTTCAGTCTCTGTGAGGCCATGTGAGCCTTAATTATTTTATTTGATGGGCCATGTTCTCTCAGAGTCCTCCATCTCTGACTCCCACAGTCTCCCAGTATCCCAACTCTTCTTCTGTAGTGTTCCTAGATCTACTAGAAGATGGACCCAATGGAGACCTCCAGGTTAAACTCTCTTTCTCTCTCTCTGCATAATATCTGGCCTCTATGTGGCTGATTATACTTGGTATGTGTGTGTGTGCAAATATATAGAAATACAACCATTAAATTCACTTTTTTTGTGTGTGTTTTACTGCTGACCATCCTGTACTGAACAACCAATAAGGGACTCATCCTAGGCAAGGGTAATTTGCTCTCTCCCAGAATAGCTCTCTCATTTCTAATGAAGACAAAGACACATCAGTCATCCATAAACAGTGATATACTTATTATACACATATGTTGTATTATAACCTTATATGTGCAAAATTTGTAAATAAAAAAGCAAAGTAAAAACAAGAAGGTAGTTAGAAATAGTAAATAATTCAAAGGGAAAA